>JAJIZL010026525.1:64187-127393 GCA_023969395.1 Amblyomma maculatum
GCGCGCGCTCACCGAATTTCGGTTAGCAGAACGCGATGCGCGGATGGCGCGGAGAGGCGCTCAGACGGGAAAGGAAACACAGTTGAGTGCGAGGGGAAAAGCTATCCCATGTGTAGGTGGCGCCAGAGCATTTTCTGGTCGCCGGCCGGCGTCGCGAAAAGTGACGTCACGGCCTCTCAGTTTTTTCCTTCCTCCATGCGGTGAGCAGTCATCGCTGATTCCAGGGATCTTGATTACGTTAGAGATCAGAGAAATACTTTGAAGCCTGTTTAAACCTGCTAAAGACGATTGCAATTATTCGAGCTCATAAGGGCACAAAACTATACCAAACATCCAAATTTAGAATGCGCATGCCTTTATTAGAAGTGTGAAAATGAAGCTGTCTCTGCGCTTGCTTACGCGTGTGCCCTCAGATATAGGGCATCTTGCATACATGGCTATGCCATAGCTCGGGAAATAGCTACATGAGAAAAACACTACATGTATTGCAGTCACCAGTATGAAGGCCCAGATTCACTTGACTGAATTCGCTGCTAAAAATTATCATACTCTCGCTTTTGGAATATTTTGGATTGGGTTGGTACTGAGGCTTCCCTTTTTTACCAGGTGGACCAAAAAGGTTCTAGCCAGTCAATTCCTTACTGTGACGGAGTCTGTCCCGCCATGGCGAAACGCCACCAACACTATTTATCTAGTCAGCCTTATCCAGTTCTCAAGGCGTCGTTTGGTTGCCTCCACAGCCACAGCCCTCTCATCCACCGTGCTCTCACCCGCTGTGTCGCATCACTGTCAACCTCAGCGTCTCCTCGCGGCTGTCCAGACGTGAACCCTAGCACTTGCCGCAAAGTTGACCCGCTAGGCTGACATGGCGTGAGCACTTGGCAAGTCAACACAATATGTTCGATCGTCTCTGTCTCCCGTCCGCACACCGCACACAAGACATCTGCGTTGTTCTTGCCCTCGATCCGCGTGTGCCATTTCTTCGTGCGCAGCACCCCCACACGGGCCTCAAAAAGCAGGGCGCTCCCCAGGGAGTTGTCATAGAACCGCTCCTGAGTGATGTCGCTCTTGTGCGTGGCACACATACCAAGAGCCGGCTTGGCCGCTGCACCAGCCACCACCTGATCTCCGCTGCTGCCACGTGTTCACACACCTTCGAAGTAGTCCAGCAGGTGTCTTTGTCACGGTTGGCAGTGGTATCTCATGCTTTGCACTCAGTTCACGTACCCTCCTCTTCCAGCGTGTGCATACTCCGCAGTACAAAAGACAACGTTGTACTCGATGAACCCAGCGGTCCTCCTTTAGAGTCCACAAACGCATTTCAAAACTAATCTTGGCCACTGCCTCCCGGGCCTCGAAGGAGGACCACCCAGCATCCCCCTGCACCGCCTCGTTGGGGGATAACGATGGGCTCCCACTGCCTGTCTTTCCACCTCTCTCTGTCTTCGCTCCATAAATTCCCGCGTCGAGGACGTGGTACACAACACTGCATGTGCATATGTCAGACCTGGCAACATCACCGCCTTCCATATGATGTGTATAGAACCTCCATTCTATTGAACGACCACAACGCCTTGGCTCTGAGGAAATTCTGGCTGCGCACCGCCTTCGCATGCACCTTGGGCTGATGATGATGATGATGATCATCATCATCATGTCCTCACTCAAAATGGCACATACCCGCGGTGGGCGATTGGCCAGGGTGCATTGCAGAGACTAAATATAGGGGGCAAGGAGTGGAGTATTTAGAGAATCATGAGTGTTAAACAAGAATTTGAACAAAAAATAACAAGAAAAAGAAAAAGCAATAAAGTCTCACCTAGGATAGGAATCTGCCTGATAATGTTATACAAACATGAACAGAATCGCACAAAGCTTTCAAGGCCTATCCTGCGACGCTTTCCCCGAAGAAGGGGAGAACCGGAATGGTTAGAGGAAGCCCCAATTTCGCAAGGGGAATCATTAAGTAAATTTTACGGAGAGAGGCGAACAGCCGGCAGAAGAATTAAAAATGGCCTATGGATTCAATTTATCCACAAGACTCATTGATGTTGGTCAAGGATAGACCTGAACGATATAAATACAAACGTTAAGCTGTCCTTACGTTGTATTCACTTTGCTTTTACGCATTTAAGTTTAGTAAAAAAGTAAATAAAGTAAGAATGGAAGGCTCCGCGCTTCATGCTTCTCCAGTAATTTAAAATTTAAGTTTCTGACAATTTATTCATAAAATCTTATTTCGAGAATTCAATTATGGTCGGGACACCTAAGTCGCACGCGTATTTTGCCAATCACGCGTGCGAAGAAGAAGTTCGCTATTCCAGTCAGAGGTTGAGTAAACGTTTCCGGAGCTGACAGATTTTCAGCCATGTCCGAACCCCGAGAGGAGCCCACCTCGCCAGTGCGTCATGACGCCGAGGAAGGGCTCCAGCAGTCGACGGGGGATGAGACTCGCCACGGGGGGCCAGGTGCGGTGTCGGTTTCCCACCAGGAGTACTGGGCCATCGATGGCACTGAGCAGGGCTTCCCCTCAGTAGATGACGCCGCTCGTCGTGAGTACAGAATTCATTATATTCTTGAATTTATGATTTTAAGCGCTTAAACAGTTATTCGATAGGCGAGCTAGTGCGAATCCGCTTGCATGCCTTCGTGATGGGGAGAAGGTTCAACGAGTACCACAGTGGTTTAAACTTTTTCACTGAGAGCCACTTTTCGTCATTTGAAGGATTTCAAATTGAATTATGCCCCCTAAGTTCTTAGGGAGCACAGGAGTAGGCATTTTCACTGCTTAAGCCTTGCAAGCTAAGTTGAAAATGTGCGTTGCAAATAATGGTGAAAATGTGCGCTTCAGTTTGCAAGTACCAAGACGTTGACCAAAGTGTCTAGATGCTCACTGTTCAAGCCTGTCTGCGTCTCTTGCTATATCTTCGGCTGTGGTTTTATGTGGCGAAGCCTCGAAATTTTTTAAGAAACAAAAAACTGAAAACTTTCAGTCGTTGTTTCTGAAAACAATTCTAGGCTTCGCTACACCTGAAAATGCACCGTCCTCTAGTGCTCTGGTACGAGGTATTCTTCACCCGAATGCATTCCGAGTTCGGGCTGCGCCACTTTCATTTGAAACGCGTTATGTTTGTCACCAAAGTGCGCATACAATAAACGTCTTCAGACGAAACTGCGAGCGTTTTCACAAACACGACGTTAGCAATGAGTTTCCTGTCGTATTTTCTATAGCATATTAAGGATAACTTTCGGGATAGCGGGTACATGGAGTGTAACATGTCTCGAATGAGGTAGCGGCTCTTCGTGCATCCGTGCGAAGGCGCGGCTGATGAGAATGAGGTATAATGAGCTCGTGCATGTAGTCCACTAGCTGACCACGTTTGCACCAACGCTCCCAGGAAAATGATGCAATGCTACTTCTTTCTTATTGGATATTTGGAAACCGCATTACTTTTGCACTGTATTAGCGATTACACTACTTTGAAGAGTGATTTTACTCACACGTAGGTACTGCGCGGTGGATATTTTGTGAGGCACATTGAAGAGTGAATCTGAAGAACTTCACTATTCTGACAAATCTGATGGCATCCCTGCTAAAGCACACACGTAAACCACGATATTTCCTTCGAAATGAATTTTGGTGAAAGTACAGGGCCTGCAGGATGGAAGCACGGGAACTTTCGGCATTAAGTCGCAAATGAGAGTGTTTTCGTTAGTGTGTTATTTCTGCAGAATCTTTTATCGTACGGTAAAACTATCTCTTTTTTTCTGTCGCTTTGCTGTTTATTGCTCTTTGTAACATAGACACCTCCCGCACCGTCTGCATTTTCTTAACTTCCCTAACCCCCTTATTTACTTGATATATTCATTAGAGACGCTTTTATTTCTGGAAGTAAGCAAATGAGACGCATTTGTAGCGGGTTGACGAGCAACCGGAGCAGCACATGCAACCAAGCTAGCTATACCTTAGGTGTTGATTGCGCATAAAACATGACCATCAAAAACACTGCATAGAAGTAAAACAGTGAAAGAAGTGACACTTAGTAGACTGTCACAAAACCAGCCGCCTTACAAAAGGGAAGTTAAAATTTGAGTATCTCGCGCAATTCGGAAAATCGCAAAGGTTATTCATCGCTCTACCACAAGGACGCAAATATTTCCAAGGCAGCACCAACAGAAAAGCTTTGGAGACACTCAAGCTACGCCTTGAAAGGTATGACGCGACCGCACTAACGACTTTCGTCTACCTGCTCCTTCGCTGTCCGGAATCGCTACTCGCTGTCATGCACCGTAACACTCACCTAACTTCTTAATTTGTGCCTCTATTGTCTCTCGCGTTCTGATCAGCGTATAGTAGTAAACTTCCTCGTCATTATATCTGGAAGATTATAGCCTACATGGATCTTGAGCCCCGGTTCAGCCAAGCCATAACAACCTGCTTGCGTGTCTTGATCGGGGTCTAAGTCCCAACGGCTCCATTCCCGTCTCACGCTTCCGCCTCAAAAAAATAAACCGGAGTTGGCAGCGCCGGCCAACTCAGCCGTGTAGTGTGATGTGAACCAAACAGCCTACCATTCAGTAGCCGGTCGCGTCACCTGGACAGTACCACCTACCAGAGGCCGTCTCGTGATTTTTCTCCCATAGCGCAGGCAACTACGCAGGGCCGATGCCGGATTATCTACAGAAGATTAAAGTGACTCGAATTTTCGGTAGATTTTCCGAAGACGCAATAAGATGAGCGCCATATTAGAGACATTTAGTTTAGCGCTACCGTCTAGCGCTACCGCGCGAGCGTCACTACGCATGCGCAGATCACCCCGAGGCGACAGATGGCGCCACGTTCCTGTCAAATTCCGGCGGACTCCGCACGGCAGCAGACGCAGCCGCCCGCGTGCTCTCTCACCGAGCTATTTTCTCCTCCCCACCCGATCAGAAACCCGATTTTAATCCAGTCTACACCTTCAGATATATCACGATGTACTGTGAAAATTGGCATCGTCATTACCCCAGCTCATGTAAAGGCCTCAAAAAAGGCGGATGAGCGGCTCCTTCTCCGCCTTTTAACCAATACATTGCTGTGCCCGCCAGCCCTAAAACATTTTGACCCCTCCTTTAGTGGCAGCTGCCCACACTGTGGAGCGGTGTCTTCGGACATCTGTGTTGTTGTTGTTGTGGCTGTAAGAAGAAGGAAAAGAAAATGCACGGGCCTGCTGCTGGCTCTGTAGCTGAGCCACCTCCGCTGCCTCGTGCAGATAGAAAGATTATAGAGATGAAAGAAAATGAAGAGGGAAGGAAAGACGCGCGCCGCAACAACAGCCGTCGTCCACCACTACCGGTGGCGTGTGCAATGACGGCCTGAACAGATAAAAATTCGGTGCCAGGCGAGCCCCCGCCGCAAGCGGCATGGTGTGGGCCTGCCCCTCCAACCCGGCTATTCCCTCCCTCCCCAACCCAACCCGGGAGGACTGAGAGGCGATCCTGCTCGGCTGCTACGACTTACAGGCCCAATAACCCTTTGGCGGCTGCGCCCGGGAGGCCGCAACGGTCACTGGGGTCCTAAACTTGGGACCTCCACCTAGTGCTGACAAGGACCGATCCTTTATGGGCTGATCCAAACATACCTCCTGGCCTTAGTATAGCCAATAAATGTTCTTACCACCACCACCACCACCATACCGCTCACAAATACGTGTTTGTTTCTCTTAATCATTTGACTATGTAGGCAGGTTTCGCGTGGACATGACTTCATCGGCGCTGTAAAAGAGGAAGTTGTTGGTATACCGGAAAAAGAATCGTGCCTTAGGATAGACCAAGAAAAGGTGTGCAAGTGACATAATGGTTAACGTGGTTTAATAAGGTCATTAAATAAAACCAGTAATAATAATAATTGGTTCGCAGAAAAGAAAAGGCTCAATGTTCGTCACACTTATTCTGTGGACACATTTACCACTCCGTAAAAAACTGATTGATTTATAGGGAGGGAAAGGTGCGGTAACTGTCTCGCTTGTTTTCTGTGGACACCTCAACCGCGCCGTAAAAGAAGGGAGGAAGGTGGGAGTGAAAATGGAAAGAAAGAAAGAAAGAAAGAAAGAAAGAAAGAAAGAAAGAAAGAAAGAGGAGCCGTAGTGGAGGGCTAAGGTGTAATTTCGACCTCCTGGGGATCTCTAACGTGCGCTGACATCGCACACTACACGGACGCCTCTTCGTTTCGCACCCATCGAAACGCAGCCGCCGAAGTAGTAGTAGTAGTAAAAAACATTTATTTTAACACAGGAGTTCGGGGCGCGCAGGCCCCTGGGCCCCCGCACGGCCCTACTACACTCAAACGTTCATGTCTCTACGGTTCATGACGTCGGCAGCTCGGTCTGTGGCGGTCTTTTGCCGGACCGGGTCCTTAGAGCGTAGCAGGGTCTCCCATTCCTCCAAGGTGGTGAAGTGCTCCAGACCCCGCGGAGGAGGATCCGCCGGGCATTGGAATAGAATGTGGGCGAGGGTGGCAGTGGGGTGGTTGCAAAGGGTGCAGGAGGGGTCGGTAAGAGTGGGGTGGTAACGGGATCTTATGTAAGGGGATGGGAGGGTTCACGTCTGGAGGCAGTGCAATAGTGTTTGGTGGTGATTGCTGAGGGAGGAGTGAGGTGGGGGGTAGATCTGTCTCTCGATCCGGTAGGGCCTGAGTCATCTCTTTAAACGTGTGCATGCGCTCCCGGGAGAACTCCGACGTGGGGACCGCCCGTGCCCGGCGTATTAGACCTCGGGCTAAGCTGTTGGCGGCCTCGTTGCCAGGGTTCCCCGAGTGCGCAGGCACCCAGATAAGCTCCACGTGGCGGGGCGGGTTGGCAGTGGGCGAGGTCAGTATGCAAAAAGCAGAAACATGAACTCTCCCACGTGCGAAATTTAGTAGTGCAGTTTTTGAGTCTGTGAGTATATATTTAGCTTCCGTGTGGGCAATTGCAAGGGCGATCGCTGCCTCCTCGGCCACTTCTGAGGAGGTAACAGAGGGGAGGGGGAGAGTTGCAATGGACTGAAGGCTATTATTCACCGCGGCTGCCGCCGCCTCATCGCCCGAGCATGCGGCGTCCACCCATACGGCATCCGTCTCGGAGCCGTAATAATTGTGGAGCGCCTTTGCCCGGGCTCGGCGGCGGGGCTCATGGTGTTGTGGATGGGAGTTTCGGGGAAGGGGTTTGATGTTCACATCCCAGCTAACGACCCCACACTCCTCTCCATCCCACGCCCTATCCACTCTAACCTTCTTGTCAAGCCGCCGAAGTCGGGTTCGAGCCCGGGTACTCCAGCACAGTAGTCGGGTGCCTTACCACTGCACCACCTTGGCGGGGCAAGGAAGGGAGGAAGATGGGAGTGAAAGCGTAAAGAGTGAAAGTTGTGCCGTAGTGGAGGGCTACGGAGTAATTTCGGCCACCTGGGAATACTTAACGTGCACTGACATGCTAGAGCACATGGACGCCTCTTCGTTTCGCCTGTATCTAAACTTAATTAGAGCCAGTTAAGTGATTTGCAGTAAAGGAAAGGCCCAGAATGTGTCACTCGCTGAAAAGAAACTAATTGGTATATCGAAAAAAAGAATGGTACCATCAGATAGAGCATCAAGAAAAGATGTGCAAGTGACAAAATGGTTGGTTGGTTTGTAGGGTTTAACGTCCCAAAGCAACTCAGGCTATGAGAGACGCCGTAGTGGAGGACTCCTCTTAACGTGCACTGACATCGCACAGCACATGGGCGCCTTGCTTTTCGCCTCCATCGAAAAGCTGCCGCCGAGGCCGGGATTCGATCCCGCGTCCTTGGGAACAGTAGTCAAGCGCCGTAACCACTGCGCCACCCCGGCGGGGTAAGTGACAAAATGGTTACTGTGAGTGGTTAATGTGAGTTAATTAAGTAATTAATTAGCGACTTATAAGTGTTTTACAATAAAGGAAAAGACCTAGTGTATATCAATCGCGGAATCCCGCTGATACATCTCACGGACAACTCGCCAACGCTTAGGCTTACGCATTTCTCCAATACAGATTCTGCAGCGGCCTCGGCGGCTGCGTTTCGATGGAGGCGAAACGAAGTGGCGTCCGTGTGCTGTGCGATGTCAGCGCACGTTAAAGATCCCCAGGTGGTCGAAATTACTCCGTAGCCCTCCACTACGGCCCCCCTTTCTCTCTATCCACTTTCACTCCCACCTTCCTCCCTTCCCTTACGGTGCGGTTCAGGTGTCCACAGAGCAAGTGTGACAGATACTGCGCCTTTCCCTTCCTATGAACCAACCAACCAATACAGATTCTGCAGTGATCTCGGGAATTTTTTTCCTTATGTTGAAGTGCGGTGGTATAAAAAAATATGTATGCGGTGATATAAAACGCTATTCGGCGCCCACTAAGCTCCTTCCCAACATTTTCCCGCAGCTACGCCTCTGACCACGGCCACAGGGCAGACTCCACTGTTTCAAGCAGACAGCGGCGGCATTCGCACTAAAGCGGAGGCCGAAATGGGTCCTAGAAACCAACAGGCGAGGACAGATAAAGAGCGTAATCCCACTCCTGATGAGGACGCGAAGCCAACACTATCTGGCTGTGGAATCGTAGTGGAATATGTGCCCCTCGAACCCGGCACCTACAACCACTACGCCAGTGATGAGATCAGTGAAGGCGCGACGGAGTACGAGTCTCACATCAGGGACCAGTTCGTAAAGTCGGAGGGAAAGGCCATCACGCTTGCTGGATCATCGACGGTGAGCTCGCCACCTTACATACCTTATCAAGAGGCTGATGAAGAAAAAGAGCCAAGTACGGCAGTAGCAAGTGTGCTACCAAATGACCGACCATTACCCATCATGTCCACCCCCCTGGCCGAAGGTCCACACACGTCGCATTCTTCGATGACCACACCGACGGCGGCTACTTTCCCCGCTTCTCCTCTTCTCGCGCCTGGGTTAGGCATCTGCACGAGCCCCTCGCTCCTAGCCCCCACCGACTCGCCACCGATGAGCCCGACTCCAAGCAAGGCGCCCATTGCCAGAGGCTGCGGCCTTGCCAACGGGGAAGCGGTGATACCGGTCCATGGGGCTCTCGCGGAAGTGGCATCACCTCCTGTTCCAAGCAAAATGGACATGTCCACAGAATATGTTAGTCATGTAAGCGCGAATCGATTAATGTTCATTGCATGCTAATCATTACATTTTGCGTTATGCAACACATACCAATACAGCCTGCTCTGGGATCCAGCTGCCAGATAAGCGCTGCTTTTGCCTTATGTAGACACATGCCTGTCTAGATAAATTACTTTTATGTTCGAGTGAGTAATATAAAAATTGTTCGAAATATCATTGATTGAAAAAACGACTGTTGCAAATATTGCAGAGAAAAAAAAACAGTTAACTGACAGAAATACTCTCAAGTGCACCTGGTGGTAAGTAAATTTGTTCCACTTGAATTTTATTGGAACGTTCAGAGGTACAGTAGCTCAAAGCTGCACAGTGTTTATGAGTATTATGCATACATAAAATATACAGCAGAACCAGCAAGGGACTTATGTTTTTTCAAACACCGCAGATATGAGCGGAGCTTTCTCTGCCGTCACTTGTAATTTTTATGCAAATAACACATTCACCTGTATGGTCTGATCTTACGATGCGTAGCAAATTCCTGCTCTTAAAATTTGTCCTGTGCTGGAAAACAAATATGTAACTTTGGCGACTTTTGACAGTAAATAAAAAAGACAACCCTCCATAGAGAGGACCTTCGTATATATGGAGCGGCATGGTGCAGCTTTATTTCTAAAACGTTATGTACGTAAATGTGTAAATAGTTCGAACAGACAGAGCACCTGTCGTTGACAGGTTTTCAGTGACACTGGCTAGTATTTTTTTCTTCGTCTTTGCTTCATGAAGCGGGCACTTTGTCGGTGCATTTTTTTTTAGCAGTGACGTGACTGACGTCAGGTATTCAGATGAATGCTATTTTGTGTTATTTTATTACAAACACTTGCGTAAAGAAGTTCTCTTTAGTACATCAACTAAAGCATTTAGGTGTTGCAGTTTGTATTGGATATCACTGCGGACTTTCTAAACGGAGCGGAGTGCAGCATACTTCATTGGAGCAGGATTCTATTTTTGAAGCAAAATAAGCACTTTTCACTTGCTCCACGCAGCTAAATACACCATTATTTCCTAGTCCGCATTAGAGATTTGAGGCTCTAGCATGCAAATTCAGAGGTAGTGATCGTATAAAATCTCGCACCATATTTGCGCGTATAGATTTCCAGTCATCGAAGGGTTGGCTAGATCAAAGTGCTTAGGGCTTACCTATGTAGCGTCCGTTCGAAAAGAGCGAACTACACATCTGTATGTTCGTCCATTCGAGAAACTCTGTCTACAAATTCTAAGCTCCGCGGTGGTTGTGTACCTCACTTTTTTAGTGCACACAGTTCGATGCATTTGTGTCATTTGTAAACTTATGCAGTTCTATGTCCATCACATTCCAGTTGGGTCCACTGAAGTTACCCAGTCATCGTTAATGGCTCGTACATACAATACAACGTGTGTGATGAGTCATCGCAGAAAGTTTGACTCAGATATCGCAATGAGTTTTATACCCTGTGATCAAGCTTTACGCCACTGAAACATAATAGAATTTCAAACCATTTTTTACGCAATGAAGCACCATTCTACTGTCTAGTGAGCCTTAATTTCAATCTCTCCTTAACCAAGTAATAATCAACTTCCTTTACAAATAATGTTGTCAAATTTGGTGTCCTTTTTTAAAGTGAGCTAATATTTTTTATACATTCAGGTCAAAATAATGTACAAAATATATTGTCACGTCTCGATAGAACGCCAAGGAGGGCCCAAAGGTAGGACGGTTTTAATAGTCGACCAGAAACAGTCCTGCGCCCAAACTTCCTTCTCTTCCAGGCTCCCGCTTGTGGTCCCTGTCATCATTTTTGGCGTCGTCTTCTATGCGGCAGTATGCGCTCTCCTTCAAAATTATGTTTTAATTACAATGTCTACACAATAATTTCCTGACAATAAGCGTGTAGACATGATGAAGGGTCCTGGGGCGACTTTGCCTATCCTCTTTAAGGGGCAATTAGTATGTGGCACCAGTTAACGTTTTCCCGTCACATCAAGTAATTATGACGTGAGCACGAGGTGTGAGCACGGTAAACAATAATTTGTTGAGTGAATCCGCCCATACAACCCTCGCAAAACTATTCTTAGGCAGTCCATATATATACTATCTATAAGTTTCTGTCAAACGCCTCTATAGACTGTGATAGACGACAGTACATGTTTTTAGGCTTTTGTCTACAGACCGGCTATAGATGGTGGGTAAATTTCCAATTGGCGAAATTAAATCAAGGCTTATATAAACTTTAGTCTATGGACAGTCTATAATTGGTCCAAACACAAAGGAAAATGAAAAAGGCTATAGATTTTTTCCAGACGTAATATATAGACTGAAGCAATATGTCTAAGAGACGACAAAGCGGCCTATAGAAAGCCTATAGAAAATCTGCAGGCCATTCATAAAAGAGAAGAAACCCGTTTTATTCTCTGTTGAAGGCCTCCGTGATGCAGTCGCCCGACAGCAGGCAAAGCCAGCCTGGGAAGTTACTTTCCTCCTCCGACACTGCGTGGTCTAAGCGGAAGATAGTGCGATGTGAGTAATCATGAAACACCACTCGAATTTTAACAGCTCACTATTGTATTTCGTAATATTTGGCCCTCTTTATGTGCTTAGATTTCTCGTGGTTTCATGCAAAGAAGGTTGCCAACACGCAAAATAAAGCTACGCGCAGCTTTTAGATAAAAGCTTGAAAATTTTCGCTTCTCATGCCTTATCAAAGTCGCGAGTGTCGTAATCATGAACATAATTTCTCTTTTTAATTGATTGGCGCACACTCTGTATGCCGCATATATGGAGAGAAGGGTGTGATGTGTTCCTGTACTGAAGCTTAAGATAAGCTCCAGAGTCCCCATCTATATAGGACCAGCCGCATTTGATATTCATCTGCAGCTTCTAACTAGCGTGCTATAAGTGTCCAATTTCATTTTATTCTTGTTTTTGTTTAAAGGTGCAGGCACAAGTGGGCTATATTACTTTGTATGAACAGATCGTGTAAAAATAAAGTCAATTCTTTTTATTGCACCGCGCAAAACAAGGTTCGCCAACTTGAGCGAAAACGCAACGGCGATGGTATTGAGCTACCGAGTATTAAGGCGAAAGTCAAATATATTTATGCACCATGCTGATTGAGCGCACAATAATCACCTAAAAGCAACTGCCGCTTCGTTTTTAGACAGTGTGTAGCTTTGTCAGTGTGTATGTCAATATAAGCGTCCATACCCTATAAAGCTTATTCGCGTGACGTCATAGCAGCCTTACTGGTGACCATGGCACGCAAAAAAAAAATGATTTATTTATAGGAAGGGAAAGGCGCGGTAACTGTCTCACTTGTCTTTCTGTGGACACCACAACCGCGCCGTAAGGGAAGGGAGGAAGATGGGAGTGAAAGTGGAAAGAGAAAGAGGAGCCATAGTGGAGGGCTACGGAGTAATTTCGACCACCTGGGGATTTTTAACGTGCGCTGACATAGCACAGCACACGGACGCCTCTTCGTTTCGCCTCCAGCGAAACGCAGCCGCCGAGGTCGGGTTCGAGCCCGGGTACTACGGCACAGTAGTCGGGCGTCTTACCACTGCACCACCCCGGCGGGGCACCCTAGCACGCACAATGCAACATGAGAGAGGAAAGAGAGAGAGAGAGAGAGGGCCTACGGCAAATTAGGGTACAGTGTCGGGGAAATCCGAGCTCTGGCTGGACGGCGTTCCAAACGGCGTCTCAAGTGTCCGACAATTGAGAGGAGCGCAGCAGGGAGCACGCAGGGAGGGAGCAGGGAGGAGGAGGAGGAGGCTTGAACCGCCCAACAGGCACTATAGCCCAACGTTATGGCGTCACCGCAATACAGGCTTGCCACAACGGCCACCTGCTAAACCTGATAGTAAATAGGGTCTATAGATTAAACAAACGATTGCGTTTATATCATAGCCGCCATGTGCATTATCATCGAACTTATACGCGTGCGGGCATGGCGCTTGGTGTGCCATGATCGTTTTTAATTTTATAAGATCTCCACAATTATTTGTATATAGTACAACCTTTCTTAAGTGAATGCAATAAATATTCGACCTGCATTTTTACATGTGAACACAGGTCATTTACGCACTGCTTACGCCAAGAGTACAAGCAGAAATGCCCATGAAATGAGATATCTGGAACTGCAGGCATATAAATAAGGTACATGTTGAGTACAGGCGTAATAAAAAAAAATGGACATGAATCAAATGATTTGTGAACTAGCGTCCTGCAGATGCCAAGAAACGCACCTGGTCATAGAGAAGCGCGAAGCATTAGGCCTTCGGTGGGCGCAAATATTTGTTTAGATTTCTGTAATTTTAGGATAGCTTCACAAGGCACACAATGACAGCTAAGGCAAACCAACAAGTGTATGGAGAACAAATCAATTTAGAAGTCATTATAGAAGTTATTATAGAAACAGCGAATGTCCCTTGGAGTTTTCAAAATAAGATTTTCAGTTTAGTTGTACTTGCAGCCGTGGCGAGAGGGAGAAATTCGTATCGTCATATCTTAGGCAGTTGTCAAGGGCATATGCTGCCTCGCCTTTTGTTTCATGTTAATCGTTTCATGATCGCGAAAAAAGCAGGAAATACTGGTAGGCGTTAAAATTTACTTTAATAATGAACTTTTTGCTCTATCTTGGCAAAAGCGCATCGAACTCAAGTTCAATAAATGGGATTTCGCACACAATTATAAATGCCTTATAGCAAAGGAATGGTAAGTAAATATAAAAGTTTTCAAAGGTCAAAATGTTATGATAAATATATTGAATCTATAGAATCACTTGAATATATAAAAAAAATCGCTAACAGAACGATAGAAAAATGTGTAAATGGTATAAATTGCCTCTTTTTCTTGTGGCAGTTTGGTAAATTGATGCGCTTCTTTTACAGCATTTGCCAGACCGGAAACAGACAATTCTAAGGGGAGCTAGAAAATGTATTCAAATAAACATTTCATCGTTCTAACGTAGGTTTTTATAACATTTTTGTCAGCACTTCTTCCTGTATAATGCAGTAGGTTTAGGCATGCCAGCTTTTTTCGGTGAAACCTTTTTTCTTGCCTTGTATTTTTATATGTGTTATAAAACGATTGTACAGAAAAGTAGTTTATTAGAAAATCTCGATTATGCTGATCATCCAGACTGGAGCTTGAGAGCAGGGGTATCCCACTGTTCTGTTGCGCCTTTGGCGGTTATAGTACCGTGTGGTCCATTACATTCCCACACCATGTGTTCTCGGATGTTTGTAAAGTTACATATTGTGCATTCATATATGTGCTAGTGAGCCAGACCACGTGTATTAGGCAGCTTTGTACGTGAATTCAGGTTTGGATCTTTCGGAGGGTGAGTGCTTCTGCTCTGGTTTAGTTCGGTCTGGGGTAGAGAATATTTTCTATTATTAAATTTGTAATGAATGAGCATGAGAGTTCTTGGTTACGTTCTGGATTCTCCGAAAACCTTTTGGCAGTGGTGCCCGGTCAGAGTATTCTCGGGCAGAGATGTTGGAGACCTTGCTTCTTTCCGGGTCCCCTGGTGGCTGTGTCCCGGATTCCTTACAATGTAGGAGTCCAGAGAGATGGTGTGCTGCAGTGTGAAGAATGATTTTTTATGAGAAATGTGCGAAATTCATTTTTTAGGAAGTTTCTGGGCAGACGCATTATCAGTGAGGATCATGGCATGTTCTTTGCATGTTCTTTGCATGTCGTGATTCAGGCTGAGGCGATTGCAGCCTGTTGTGCTAAGTCGGTGTCATCTTTTAGAATTGTCTTTTTTTTTCATTTCGCAAATTCGCGTGTATTTTTTCTTACAAGAATCGGAGAAGGCTCCGGTTTTTATTCCTGTCGGACAGTTACTTCTAGTAATCATTTTCCTTTTTCGCCATTAACTCCACTTCCAGTAGAATCGGTCTTTGACACCCTTGTCTCTGCACAAGTCCACAGCATGCATCGAACATAACCTTCTACAGCGGGTGTAGAACGCTTCTCGTAGGTGGTACATCCAGTGGTTCTGTATTTGTCGTAATACTTTCAGAGATTCTCTCTTTAAAAGTAGAACCCATGACGCTATAGAAGTGGCCTTGTCTTTCCGGGTATCGCTCTGCATCAGTGTATCTGGTTTTCAGACAGGTTCTGTGCGCTTTGCTAAGGAACCGAAGATTTGCTTGACGCCAGTCTTCGGGGTATGTAGGATGCATACTTCGCATGATGGGGGCTATGTTTATGTATGAGCTAACTATGGTTCATAGGGTGATCCTGAAAGGGCTTATTGTCTGTGTGGATACACTGTGCGTTGTAAAAAGAAATCACCAATCATTACCCTGCAAATAGAGAATCTCGTAAAAGAAACCAAGAGCCTCGTGAACTGCACCGCGAAAGAAGTTTTGGTATTTCAAACTCACCAAGCTATCGGCATACAACTGACAACAACTCTGACAACAGTGTCAGAGTGGACAAAGGAGAAGCCTGCTTATCACGCTTAGAACGTATATATTGCGAATACCATCCGAAATAATGGATCTTTAAAGCATGTCATTTGAAGCCTGTGGCCAAGCAGTGCATCAATTGTTGTTCTCTACAGCCCTATATATTTTCTTCCTTGACAAATTTCAGCTTTTGTAGGATTTGCCGGCTTCTGAGGAGAGCACTAGTGTTTAAAATACTTCGTTTTGATGTCATAGAAACAAAGAACGTGAGCCGCTTCTCAGTCCTATTTGCGTAAAGGTCTTTTAGTCAGAATTTCAGCTTCTGGTAACGTTACAGTCAGCATACTCGAAAATGTATCCGTGTCACTGGAGGGTCATTGTCAGCCTCACTGAAGCAATACTCTTTGATGAAGGTCAATGCTGGGTTGCTGATCTTCCTTGCTTTTGCCTAACCTCCCAGAGAATAAAGTAACCCGCCGGAACCTGACGCACTGAATGTAGTCGACATACAGAAGGCCTCCAGAAGACGATAAAGCAGGGATACGGGACGCTGTATAAAAAAGCATGGTAATCGCCAGTTTGTGAGTAAACCAACAAGAAAAAAATCGAGGCTTTTGTGGGAAATTAAGGTTTGACTGTTATTTCAAGTTGGAGTTTTGAGCTAGATGACACATATCAAATTCAGCAATAAGGTTGATGATATAATAAAGTAATGTTATGCCGGAGCGAAGCATTGTAAAAACACCAGCTGCAAACAGCTGAGTGATTGAGATTTGGAATCCTAGTGCTAGGTACGTGTTCCCTATTTGGTAATGTTTCGGATCGTTGCCTTTTTCGGATCATCGTATGTATTGCTCCGCAATTCAGATTCAGCACTGCAAATGTTCTGGACTACGAGGAACTCTTTGTCGACTACGATGGTATTCATTAAGTTCTAAGCTTTTCTATATCGCTCTATGATTGCACTTGCATGGATGTTAATGAGAAATTACATCCTTATTAATGACTTGCAGGCATTTCTCATCCACCCAGATCGCTATCTTTTCAGTGTGTTCATTCTTCTGCTCTTCGTAACATCCGCTTGCCTTTCTGTGTGTCTCAATTTAGCTCTTGCGACTCATCTTTCGGAATACCGTTTGGTGCGAAGTAGGAAAAACATCAAGTCTAGAACATTATGCTCTTCTTATCGGCTGGAGACGTCTTTCAAGGCTTATAAGTAACGTTTTAAACGCGGCCCACTTTAATTACCAGCGGAGTAAATTTTTAACAAAATTGGATTCGATATTCGTTCATTTAACTGTCGCTCTCCCAAGTTCATGTTGTTTGTGGGGTTTAGCATCCCAAAGCGACTAAGGCTATGAGAGACGCCGTAGTAAAGGACTCCGGAAATTTCGACCACCTGGGGTTCTTTAACGTGCGCTGACATCGCACAGCACACGGGCGCCTTGCTTTTCGCCTCCATCGAAAGCTCTTCCGAGTTAACATAGTATCGTAAATCTGATACAATTCGAGAACGAAATATAATTCAAATTTTCTACTGTGAGTCACACGTAAATTGTTGAGAAAGGTAGTTTATATGTCTGTACCTATTACCACATATCTTGGCACATTTCATAATTGTCACTATGCTGGAACCTCTTCCCATATGAATCATCATCATCATCATCAGCCTGACCATACCCACTGCAAGGCGAAAGCCTCTCCCATATTTCTCCAATTAACCCGGTTCTGTTCTAGCTGCATCCACTTGACCCCTGCGAACTTCTTGACCTCATCCGCCCACCTAACTTTCTGCTGCCCCCTGCTACGCTTTCCTTCCCTTGGAATCCAGTTTGTTACCCTAAGCGACCATCGGTTATCCTCTCTTTGAGCTACATGTCCTGCCCATGTCCATTTCTTCTTCTTAATTTCCGCTAGAATGTCGGTAACTTGAGTTATTTCTCTCACCCACTCTGCATGCTTCCTATCTCCTAATGTTACCCCTACCATTTTTCGTTCCATAGCCCTCTGGGTTGTCCTCAACTTAAGTAGAACTCTCTTGGTTAGCCTCCACGTTTCAGCTCCATAGGTAAGTACAGGTAAGATGCAACTGTTGTATACTTTCCTCTTGAGCGATACCGGTAAGCTACGAGTCATAATCTGCGAGTACTTGCCGAATGCGCTCCATCCCAATCTTATTCTCCTTGTTATTTCTTTTTCATGGTCCGGATCTGCGGTTACTACCTGTCCTAAGTAGACATATTCGCCTACTACTTCCAGCACTTCGCTACCTAATGTAAACTTCTGTTCCTTTCCGAGGCTGTTCGATGCAGCGGTGGCGTAGCGGTAGAACATCCGCCTCGCATGCAAGAGGACCGAGGTTCAAATCCCGGTGCCGCGCAATTCTCCACCGGATTAAAAAAAAACTCCGCGTGTCGATGGCATTGCATAAACAGATTTGGGGTGCGACCTGATGCCGATGAACACCTCCGGCAACGCGCTCCCTCACCAGAATAGGCGTTGGCCACCCATGGTGCAGTAATTGGTCGCAACCTCTCATGATTAGATCCATAATACCCCGGCCCTCTGCCACCAGCGGCTGCGGAACAACTGACCACGGCGGCGGTCAGACCTGTGACACAGCAGGGGATGCTAAGAATTCCTGACTCCGCTGGACAGGCCGCCATTGGAAACTGACCCTGGCAACGTTTAACGCGAACCCCAGCTAGTTTAGCAGTGCTGTTAGAGGAACTAGAGGGCATGAAGTGGGATGTCATAGGAGAGGTTAGGAGGCCGAATGAGGCATATACTGTACTGAAGGATGGGCATGTGGATGGACTTACCGGAGAGGCGACAACTAGGAGCAGGTTTCCTTGTCAGTAAGTACATAGCGGGAAATATAGATGAATTTTATAGTATTAGCGAGAGGGTGGCAGGCTTCGCAATTAGCCTTAATAAGCGGTATAAACTGAAAGTTGTACAGGCCTATGCACCTACATGTATTTATGATGACCAGGCAGTTCAAAGCTTCTACGAAGATGTAGAATCAGCAATACGAGGAAAGATGCAGTATACTGTACTAATGGGCGACATCAATGCCAAGGTAGGGAAAAAGCAGGCAGGAGACCAGGCAGCAGGTGACTATGATATTGGTTCTAGGAATATCAGAGGAGAGTTACTAGCTGAGTTTGCAGAGCGCAATAACTTAAGAATCATGAATACCTTCTTCAGCAAACGGAAGAACCGGAAATGGACATGAAAAAGTCCTAACGGAGAGACTAAAAATGAAATTGACTTCATACTTTGTTCAACCCCCACCATTATGCAAGATGTAGAGGTAATCGGGAAAGTGCGATGCAGTGACCACAGGGTGGTGAGATCCCGAATAAGCCTAAATCTGAAGAAGGAACGCAGCAGATTAGTAAGAAAGTAACCCAGCAACGAATTAGTGGTGAGGGGGAGGGCAAAAGAGTTCAGGATCCCATATGAATACAAAGCCTAAACATCGCTACACGATAACGTGGCCGTGATTGTTTCTTGCTCTTTTATTATATCTGAGTTACCGGTCCTTGCACACATATCAAACTAGATTTTAACGTTTTGATCGCGTAATTTTGGTAGACGTACGAGGAGTTTTACTTGCTTCATGAGCTATAAGTCAAGATTACTGAATGCTGCGGCTTGCTGTGCGCGCTCTGAAGTAAGCAACTGCTGCGTTTTCGCATTAGCCTGCCTCAGTATCTCAGTAACATTTTTTTCAAAGGTTTTTTCAGGCCGGAACCTCCTCTAACTACTTCTTAGTCTTTTACGGGAGGGCACGAAGCCTAGCTACCTTTGGTTAAGGGACTTGTCTAAACTTCGAAATCCTTCTTTCTTCGCGCGTGCAGTTGGGAGCACCACGATTCGCGAGTTTACGCAAGGAAGCATATCTGCCATCAGCTCTCATCCTATCCAATGTAGCCTGGCGTTCGGGCTGATGCTGTTGTCCGCCACGCTGGTAGCATTGTTGGCGGCCCTGCTGACTCGAAGGAACGTGCGCAAGGACATGGAGGATTGCGCCCATGCCGAGTGCGTCAGAGCCAGAGAATCGCTGCTCTCTCTGATGGACGACACAGTGGAACCATGTGAAGACTTCCACACGCATGTGTGTCGCCGGTGGGAGGCGCTCGTCGGCCTCAGCTACGCGGAGGGAGTCAAGCAGCAGCTGGCAATGCGCGTCAGTAACAGCCTTCTCAATGCGAACAGGGTTAGGCTGCTCCCCCGAAACGCGCGCCTTGTCGCAGCATTGCACCGGCTGTGCTACTCCTTCATGCTCGAACCTGGCAGAGAAGCATTGCGCGCAGAGATGTTGCGGTCTCTTGACGGCTTTTTTGGGGACCTGCTGACGCTTGACCGATACTCGGATGTCATTGCACGCTTGGTGAATCTGTCTTTAGCTCAGGGTGTACACACAGTATTAGGCGCCAAGTTGCTACGCCGTGGCGTAGTCGGCAACGTAAGGTTGTTTCCGGGAAAGTCGTTGAGGGAGAAGCTTCGCCTATCTTCGACAGCGCCGTTCGATCAGTACATGCGCGAACTGGTCGCCGCAAAGGAAAGCGTTGGCAGGAGCCTCGACGTGAACATAGTTATCCACATCGAGGAGCAGGTACATCGAATCCTCGCTGTCGGTAAAGGTGGGGACAGTGGGCAGCAAGAACTGAAGGTATCAAAATTAGTGCCTCTAAACGACGCTCTCGACGCGAACAGCTGGCTAGCTGCTTTGAATGCTCACCTGCCTGATGGGCAGAAACTGAGTGATGAATCCGACATCTTGGTCGATAGATTGGCTTCCCTCAAGAGCATCCTTCAACTTTTCGCGAGCCTGCCCAAATACGGTGTAGCCTACTTGTACTTTAATGCGCTGCTCGATGGGTTTCAGTTTGACTACTTACGAACTTTACCTGACAAAAATGACGCAGACATTGTACTGACCTGCCTGCAAGCAAGTGCTGAAGCTATGTGGCACACAAATGATGTTCTGGCTGAAGTAGTCTTTGGAAATCGCTCAAGCGAAGCTGGCAGTGGTGTCACGAGGGACGTGCTTCACTGGGTACGCCTATCTTTGTCACACGGCGAGGGATCCCTTCGCTGGATGGGAGGCGTCAGGCAGCGCCACGTTAATCAAACGTTGTCTACACTATCTCTGTACCTTCACGACCAAAGCTATTTGAACGTCACGTACCTAGATATCAACCACGCTGCGGATGACCTGTTGACAATTAACAGGCCAGTAGAGTTTCTTGTCATGTACCTGCGGCTACGCGCAGAACAGCAGCAGGCATTCCTTAACAACCCCGCCACTAAACCAGAAACTGAGATGCACCACTTCTTTCGCGAAGCTCCCATGTATGACGGCACGTTGAATGCGCTGGTTGTTCCGGGGAACTTGCGCGTAGAGCCTTTAATTTACTCTCAAGAGGTGCCATTTCAGTTCTCTGCAGGAACCTTGGGCGTTCTGATGGCTATGGAACTACATAGAGCAATTTTGCTGAGTAAAACCTTCAGCTTGTGGAGCGCACGAGAAGAAGGTGCTTTAGCAAGGTTCCATGCCTGCATCCGCTCACTTGCCTTGACAATCTTCAATACGTCAGTGACTACGGCTGGAGGCGCCGAAAGTGGACTACCGAGAGAGGAAGATGTCCACCTTGCCTGGATGATGGCTGCGAGAACAGCGCACGAAGGGCTCCGTTTAGCTTTAAATCAATTTCGAAAATCCCCCAACTGGTCCCGCTATTGGAAGCGTGCTCAGAAAACGTTTTTTAGGCGCTTCTGCCTTCTTACATGTGCTCGGAAGCGTCATGGTTTAGTCAGAAGCCAGACTGTGAAGCCAAAGTTTTTGTGTTTGTTATCCGTGGCAAACATGCCGGAGTTCGCCGAAGCGTTTGACTGCCCAGTGACAGTTGACTCGGATTCATTGTGTGCACTTGAGTAACGTTAGCGCCGTAGAATGTGTGTTGATTACGGTTGGACGATTGTAGGCATGATTTAGACTTCTAAACACTTCATTGTGCTTTGTAGGATTCAATTATATAATTCTTATATTTGCAATAGTAAGGCCAACAAACTTTCTGGCCAGCAAATTTTGCAGGTTCTTTTCCGGAGTGCTAGAATGAAGCCATTTTTTACTGCACCCATTTTCGATTTATGGCCACTCACCGGGGAAAAATAAATTTTATTATCAGAAAAAAATACTACACTAATCTCTCTGTGGACTACACACCAGTCTATTTCAACGATACCTTATTATGCTCAGAAAAATTGGTTTAATTGCACATGTGGCATTCGTTTTCTAACAGACTCGAATTTGCCGGCACAAAGTACCTGTCTCCTTAGCGCGGACATTCTATATAGATATGTCCCGCCCCAAGCGGAAATGCAATGTGCTTATTTCGCCCCTGTTCTTATCTTGTATTGTGTCTGTAGGTCTTAATTTAGATATTCAGGTTGTATCAGGGGGCTTCAGTTCGGAAAGCTATTGAGGAGGAATGTGGGCTCCGACTAGCCCGCGTCTGGAAACAGTTTAATGTGGTCACTCAGCTGGTAACTTGTTTTTGCTTTACCACTCACCTACAGAGCGCGTCATCGTTATTTGTCATTAGAAACTCAGCAAAGATTAAAAATAAAAATGTGCCAATGCTACATCCAAACCGCACCTCCTAACGAGCAGGTCAGTTTATTGCACGAAAATAAATTAGTCTTGTTCTCAACTAATTAGGCATTCTTTATTGTTATAGCCCTCGTACACCGCCTATACACGTGCCACTGAGATACGTAGTGGCCATTTTCGAAATTTATTTTCGTGCATGATCTGTCGCGGCTTATATGTTTCTGTGGTGACAATCGACGTTCGTTGCCGCAATCTTCTTCTTTCTAGTTTGTGTCGGTTGCTTTCAGAATGGCCTGCAGCAGAAATGTGGCCCCTGGCGGAGAAGCGAAGACGTTGGTGACACTACACACACCTTTGAGAAACTAATGAATATACGCGCCAAGTGTCTTATGTAAACAAGCGCTAAAGAGTCAGCTGCGATTTGCGGCCCAGAGGCAATGGGTTTGCATCGCGCATTGATATGTTACTTAATTGGGGAATTTAATTTCATTTTTCTGTTTTAAATATAATCATGCCACTCTATTGGGCAAAACCTTTAATGTGCGCATACAATAGCGCCACGATCGGATGTCCCCTCCCGCCATCACATCACACAGAGTGCTACCGCTTCATCTGCCGAATTCATTAGGTCATATTTTCGTAATGCGCTGCTCTGCCAATTGACTGCGGATGAATTAGGCGATTTGCATACGCGGTACAACCATGCCGATGAGTAATTTCACGGCATGTAAACCCGTAAATATGAGTTTCCGGGATGCAACGTCATGGAAAGTAAATTAATGATACACAGTCCAGATCAGTTTTTATTTCTTAAATGTCCCCATTTCAGGGGGTGCTACGAAATCATTGCCCGCACCTTCAGATTAAAACTCTGGCATCTCCGAAACAAACTGAAAAACTAGTTTTCAATTCAGCTGATGTAGCCCGCAAGTCACATATGTATGTCTACTTTTCAGTCACATGCTTTGTCTGCACACGAAGAGTATGCAGTTTCGCCTGCTGGTAGATGTTTGAAATGTTGGCAGAGCAAAAAAGACACAGATGGAGACGGTACTACAGGTACAGTGATGTTCATTATTGTGCGCTCAGAAATTCAATAATGGTAAATTGTATGCTTGAATCTAAGTGCCTTGGTACACGCCCAAAGGTATACGTAATTTGCTACCGTGCTACAACAGTCCACGCCATTTACTACATGTAACACGCTCTCGGAGCACCTGGTTAATTCACTTATACCTGTACCTGACGCCTATTCTCACCATATTCATTTTGCGCTGAAGACGTAATTAGGGCGAGAAAAATTAGAAGCAATCAAACTTCGCAGCACTATGTTATGAAAGCGAACTATTAAACCCACTAAGTAGTAACAAGCTATTTCTTTACCTATACCATGCCGCGGATGGTAGCCAATGTCTAGCAAATTCATTGCAACACAGATATTTTCATATACTTTCTAATGATGAATTATGTTATGAAATATGTAATGTTATGTTGAAATAGGAGATGAGATAATAGTGACTCGTTGTCACGAAGTGAGATCAAACAGTACGCTATCTTTGGTGTCGTCTGCCGAGCTGTGGACAAGTAAAACCAGTCGCAGGGCGCTTTTCTGGGCGCAAATGCCTCAAAATTTCTTTCGCGGTGCGTCGGCAAAAGAATAGTGATTGTATCACGATATCAGTGACGTAGAAAAAAGGGATCCATGACGCGATGATTGGAGAGGAATACACTGCTAATTGCCTCGCGGACTGCTAATCTCCCGTATGTACTTAGGAAAATCGCCGCCCTTAGATGGCGGGGTTTTAAGGTATGGAAGTAAAGTATTTCTGTAATATGTCTAATAATGGAGGAAAAAAGCGACATTCTCCTTTTCTGATAAGAACTTAACACTAAGTTGATACCGCGGCAATGATCACGCTTTCTACTTTCGGATGCGTTTGCATTACGCTTAACGTAACTGAGTGCTTTCCAGCGCCACATCCTATTTATAGTGGTCAATATGCAACCTCTCGGTATATTGCAACTGCGTGGCGGTGGTGGCGGTGGTGAAACCTCATTGTCCAACAGACAGAGGACAGGCGTCAGCTCATCCTCCTATAGACGGTGACCTGGAGTGCTTATACCCGAGTGGTGTTTTCAGCCAGTCGAAATAAGGCGAGGAACAAATCCGCAGAAACGACAGGACGGAAGCAAGGAGACACCACGGGACGGAAGTTACCTTTCTGTGTTGTCTTGTGCCTCCGTCTTGTCGATTCTGTAGTAATGTTCCTTACGATGTGCCACCAACTTGACTACAACCACGTTCCCTTAAGTTACAGTCGATTAAACATACCAGAAATTCATGTTCTGATATATATATATATCAAACATATATATCATATATATATAAAGGGTGAGGGGTAAGGTGGGCTCTTTGGATTTGGCTGAGAACACATTATATATATATATATATATATATATATATATATATATATATATATATATATATATTGAGCCTTCAATGATCTTCTTTCATTTGTACATACCACGTCATCGCCGCGCGGCGCCGGCTCCGGCACGCACCTAGGTTCGTGATCGGATTAAAACGCTAGACAAGGCATCGCTGGGCTTACCGTCTCGACCTAGCCGTCTTTCACAAGTGGTGGAGCTGAAATTCGATTCCTTTGCTGCCTTGGGCCCTGCCTCTCGCTGGAGCTACTTTCCGGTCGCCGTTTGGCAACTGCCACCATCCTTATGTGTAACGAGACCCACGAACCGGCCGGACCCTCTACCTCGGCTGCACCACCCTATCCGACAGTGCCCACAAGACAATGCGACCCGCCGCTGTTCGCTGGTCGTCGCGATGAACACGTCGATGACTGGCTCGACACCAATGTATGCTGTAGCGCCCCCCCCCCCCCCTTTAGAGCATTGTCCCCTGGGGGACAATGCTCTAAAATTTGTCAATGTTTCTTTCTACCTCAATGAGGTCGCCAGAAACTGGTTTATTAATCGCGAGTCCTACACCAATAACTGGACCACATTCAAAGAGCAGTTCCGCCAATACTTCGCTGATCCGGCATCTTGGACTGGGATCGCGAAGAACAAGCTCGCCTCCCGCCTTCAAGGTCCCGATGAATCATATGCGTCGTACATAGAGGTAATAGTTGCACTTTGTCGGCGTATTATTCCCACCAAGCCGGAACCTGAACGAGTACACCACGTTTTGAAATGAATCAATTCTATGGCTTATAAAATCCTAGTTGGCAAAATCCTCCAACTATGGATTTCATTATTATGACCTGCCAACGTCTCGACCAGCTGCAGTCTTCCCGATTGCAGCCCGGCATCGCCACTGGCCCGACCTCTGCTGACCTCGATGTGGGGGCAATGATTCGAGCCATAATCCGCGAGGAGCTCCAAGCCCTCAAACCTGTATGTCGACACGGGTGCGATCATTCTTCCGCACCTTCTAAAGACACTGCTCTCCGCAACATCATTAAAGAAGAGTTAGCAGCCATCACCCAACCTATGGAATCCGAACCTCCTGCAACCCGCCCAGCACCGACATAAGCGCACGTCGCTGCATTCCCCCCCCCCCCCCTTGGACCCCCCCCCCCCCCCGACCGACACCAACCTACAATCACATCAATGCAATGGCGACGGCTCAACCTGAACCACCCTATTACTCACCTTGGCGCCCCTCCCGGCCAGTTTGCTGTTACTGTGGCATTAGAGGACATATATTCCGCTTCTGTCGTCGCCGCCTTCAGAACGAGTGTCGTGGTTACCTCTTCGAAGGTGACATGCCGTCAACTTCATATTATCAACGCCGGTTTACGGTTTATTCCAAGCCCACCTCGACGACCCTCCCCACCTCCAGAATCCTCGTGTGAGCCTCATGGGACCCATGTATCCCAACGCCAGTCCCCATCCCCATACCGCAGCTCAGTTTCCCCTCTCCGATCTGCAACAACTCTCCCTGTCCGACATCCGGAAAACTAAGCGTGGCCGTTTCCGGAGGTCGAACTGCACACTGCGAACTTACTAAAAGTCCTCCTGATCGCCCGTATAATATGATTTCTGTTTCCGCTGAAGGATTACCGGTCGAAGCTTTGATTGATACAGGGGCTGTCATTCACGCTGATTTGTGCTTCCATTTGCGAAATGTGATGACATCATATGATGGGCCTGAACTCCGTGGAGCCAATGACGCCCCTTCGCGCCCTTCAGCGAAGTGTACCGTACGAGTTGTTATCGACGGCGTCCGCCATCATGTGCAGTTTGTTGTACTCTCACCTTATGCGCATGTGATGATTTTTGGATAGGATTTTTTGTCAACTGCTTCGGCGTTAATTTCTTGTGGCGACCATGTTGTCTATATGACAGCGATTCTTCATCTGAATTTGCCGAATATCATCCCCTCGTGGCCGCCGCTGATACCGTTTTGCCTCCTCAGTGCGACAAACTACTTACTGTTGTTTATGACCACATCACTGACGGGTACGTGCTCATCACACCATCTTATCGTCATCTTGCACGCGGCATCGCCTTCCCGTCTAGTCTTGTCCGGTTCCGCAACGGCTCAGCGACAGTGGCGGCCACTAACACTTCACGTGAATACCTCGTACTCCCAAAAGGAACTTCTTTCCCTTGAATGGTGTATGTTCAACCTTTGTCTCTGATGGTGCTCACCGCCCCTCTGCCTCATCACCGTGTTTCGTCAAACGTCTGTTCTTTTGTTCTCACAAAGACTATTAATTCTAACCTCACGCCGAACCAACGCCAGGCACTGCTGACATTGATTTGACACCACCAAGCCATTTTTGATGCCACTTCCCCACCAGAAGGACAGACTAGTGTTGTGCACCATCGCATCATTACTGAAGGTAACTCTATCGTTCGCCGACGGCCTTATCGCGTTTCCCTCTCTGAACGAAAAGTAATTGAAGAAAATGTCGCAATATTATTCGTCCCTCAACAAGCCCATGGTCCTCCCCAGTAGTGGTAGTTAAAAAAAGGACGGCTTGGTGCGCTTTTGTGTTGGTTACCGTGCACTCAACAAAATTACCCGCAAAGATGTACACCCGCTGCCGCGAATTGATGACCCCCTTAACTCTCTCCAAGGCGCCGAATATTTCCCGACTTTGGATCTCCGCTCAGGTTATTCGCAAGTACCTATGCACGAAGACGACAAAGAAAAACACCGCTTTCGCAACTCCCTGTGGCCTTTACGAATTTAATATTATGCCTTTCGGACTTCGCACCAGCGACATTTGAAAGAATGATCGATACTGTATTTTGTGGCCTGAAATAGAGAACCTGTTTAGGTTACTTGGACGATATTGTTATCTTTTTGTCAAAATTTAACGACCATCTCACGCGCCTGAATAAAGTCCTCCCGCGTCTCGCTTCAGCGGGCCTTCTGCTCAACACCAAGAAGTGCCACTTTGCACAGAAGGAAATTAAAATATTGGGGCATCTGGTCAACCATGACAGCATTCGTCCAGACCCTCAAATAATCATCGCTGTCTTGAACTTTGCTCGTCCACAACAAACTGCGGATTTGCGCAATTTCCTCGGCCTGGCGTCTTATTTCCGGCGTTTTATAAGGCATTTTGCAACTATATAGCTGCTCAACTTCATGAACTACTTACAGCAAGCAGCCCTTTCGTGTGAACCGAACACTGCGAAGCTGCTTTTAACAATCTAAAGCATTCCCTCACATCAGATCCTGTTCTTGGCCACTTCAGTGACAGCGCTCTAACCATGCTCCACACTGATGCCAGTGGTTACGGTCTTGGCGCTGTACTTCTGCAGCGCGATGCAACTCCGCGTGAGAAAGTTACTGCCTTCGCCAGTCGGACTATGCCTCCCGCTGAGAAAAACTACACCTTTACCGAGCAGGAGTGCCTTTCCGTCGTCTGGGCTATGCAAAAATTTCGCCCTTACCTATATGGTCGGCGCTTCACAGTTGTGACCGATCACCATGCCTTTTGCTGCTTGTCTTCGCTCAAACATTTGACAGGCTGACCAAGCCATTGGATTCTACGCCTGCAAGAATATCCTTCCGACATCACTTATAAATCGGGTCGCCAACACCAAGACGCCAACGCTCTTTCTCACTGTCCTCTTTTTGGAATCAGCTTTCTGTTTTTCTTCCCAACGCATTTCCACCTCTGACCACAGCCGACCATTTTTTTTCCCCGACGTATATCACAACTGTTTCTTTTGACGACTCTGAGAACAAGCACACTCTCCGCTCACAGCAATTAGCCGATGCCTACTGCCGTCCCATCTTCGACCGCCATATCGACGCTCCGGACCCACCCAATGCTCGGCTTTGCCGACAGCATCGCAATTTCAAGCTCGAAGATGGCATCCTACGCCGCTACGTGTATTGCCCTGATGGAACTCGCTGGCTCCTACTCGTGCCGCGTGTACTTCGCCCACGTATACTAGCGGCTCTCCGCGATGACGCTACTGCAAGTCATCTAGGTTTTGACATAACCTGCCACCGCGTCAAAAAACGATTCTTTTGACCTGGCCCATCTTCCAGCGTTGCCAAAGACGTCGCATACTGCCCTGTGTGCCAACGTCGCAAGCGGCCGACTTCTTTGCCCGCTGACCTTCTACAACCGCTTCCCTGTCCTGCCACGCCATTCGATGTAGCCAGCATCGACTTATATGGTTCCCTGCCTCTCTCGAATGACGGTAACCATTGGATTATAACAGCTGTCGATCACCGTACACTCTACGCTGAAACAGCACCTGTTCCGACTGGTTCAGCTCAAGAAGAAGCAAAGTTCTTTTTGCGATCAATTGTATTGCGTCATGGCGCTCCTTGGGTGCTCCTAAGTAACCGCGGGCCGGCCTTCTTATCGACAGTCGTTGCCGAAGTTCTTCACGCGTCATCCACCCTTCGTAAGACAAACTCAAGCTACCATTCCCAGACTAACGGTCTGACTGAGCGATTTCATCACACCTTATCGGAAATGATAACCATGTACATCACACCAGATCATTTGAAATTGGGACACTAGTCTAACAATCGTCACATTCGCCTATAATACAGCAATACAGTTGACTACCGGTTACTCTCCATTTTTCCTCGTTTATGGCCGACCTCCCATTACAATTATCGACACTTCCTTCTTCTCTATGCCCTACTATTCCACATCAGTACCTACGCAGTTCTTATCCCGTGTAGCCAGATGCCGTCATCTTGCCCGCCTCAACACAGCAGCGTGCTAGGAAGACCGCAAGTGTGGCTACGATTCTAAGCATCGCGTGGTCTCTTTTCGTCCTGGTGACAAAGTACTGTTTTATACACTACTGTGCACACCTGGCCATAATGACAAATTCCACCAGCTACCTTGGTCCTTACGAGGTCATAGCCAAACTTCCTCAGTTAACTACAAAGTCACGCCAGCCGATCAACTCCACCGTGGAACTGAAATTGTTCATGTTTCACGCTTGAAACATTTTGTGCGCAACGGTGCATCGGTTAGTTAGCAGCAGCCAGGCTGGCCGTTTCCGACCCCTAGAGAGATTGTGTGAGCCTTTCATGATGATCTTATTTCATTTATACATGCCATGATCTTTCATTTGTACATACCATCGTCATCGTCCCGCGGCGCCGGCTGCGGCATGCGCCTAGGTTCGTGATCGGAATAAAACGCTAGACAAGGCAACGCTGGCCTTGCCGTCACAAGCTTCCCGTCTCGACATAGCCTTCTCTCACAAGATATATATATATATATATTAATCTATACATACGCTTCGTGGATTCCCGGCAGATGGCGCAGCTATCCTATTTGCAAATTATTTGCCTTTTGCATTGCATAAAGAGCATTAAGCAACAGGTGAAAAACACAGAAGGTAAAAATTGGATACATTCGATGGAAAACAAACAGTGTAGAATTGTACCGAAAGTGGAAAATGCAGATCAGGAAGGAAGATTTCTTTGATAACTCAAGAGGAAGTGCCCTACTTTTTGAAGCTAGATCAGGGTGCCTTAGAACACGCAGCTACAAAAAGAAATTTAACAATGGAGATGACGCATGTGCTGTATGTGGTAACTCCAGTGAAACAATTGACCATATTATACTCGAATGTAATGGTATCCATCCGGAAGATGATACAGGCGCAATCACTGTTCCTGAAGCTCTGGGGTTTAGAGATACCAGTGGCAGGGTGAATAAACCGGCGGTGGAAACTAGAAAAAAACGCCTGGAAGATTGGTGGCCTAAATGCAGAGAAGTGACATAATGTTAGTAATGTAGAAACAAAAATTTAATAAATAGAATGATGGTTCAGTTAACCAATCTAAATCAATAATTAAGATAGAGGAAGAAAAATGAGCATATAGCTACTGCTACCACCCCGTTTCAAAGGGGACGCTCCTATATTCCATCCATCCATCCATCCATCCATCCATATTGTCGTGTACTGATATTAAAATGCAGTGCACTAACATTATACTGGCCTATATTGTAGTACAATCTTGATGTAATAACAACATAGGCATTTATGTAATGATAGAATATTCCAGAGCACGATCCGCGTAATTTATCAAGGGACTATATGCTGGTGCGCAGTGAGCTGGTGCGTTTTGGCTCTGTACCTTTGGCTACATAGCCACAACAATTTGTCCGGGAGTATAGCATAAAGAAAGGGATTGTGTAAAGAGCGGACACTCGGCGAAATCTGGCCCCAGGAAATGACGCAAGACTGATAACGTTAGTATTAGCTTCACGATCCACGAACTGGATGGCGCCACCAGCCTTTGTCGCGCCGCGCGCGCGGGCAGGGCGGAAGTAGACATACCTTGGCGCGCTGGCAGACTGCGACGGGCAGGGCCGTCTACGCGGGCTGCGTGCGTGTTCGTGAGGACTGACTGCGGCTTCTTTGGCCTTCGAAGCGGAACTACTGCAGTTTGTCAGGACGGCAAGGGGAGGAACGTTGTTCTGGCTTAAAACCTTGCATATCGAGCAGTTTATGCTGACCGCACCGGCCGGTTTCTTGAATAGCGCAGCTCGTGAACAGGCGCCGGTGCTCACGTCATGGGTCGGCCAGTTCGTGACACCCCGGCAGCTTCCAGCAAAGGCAAGGGGAGAAATTGTTTCTGTTTGCAAACGGCGCTGCGTTTCAATCAGTTTAGCTCAGCACTCTAGCTGGAGCGGTTGTGAAGGGAAGGCCGATATGTGCAACAAGGGCTCGCCGGTTACTGCGCAGTTAGATAAGAGCGAACCCACGCCTGAAAGAGCGAACCCACGCCTGACGCTCTTTGCTTGGTTTGCCTAGTGGTTGCTTTTGCGTGGTTTCTCGTTGAGTTTTACGTGTTAGGGTGTTTTTTATGGCCTTCACCAGTGCGCAATCTCTTTTAGGTGATGTGTTGGCCGGGTGAAATCTGAATATCGAGATTAGCCTAATGTGTTAAAGACGAGCGTTCTCGCGTGGTATATACGGAACAGTTATTGTTAAGAGGGCAGGAAAAAAAGGTACCGCACGAAATCTGGAGAACCAGAAACTTGTGTGTCGAGGATCGTCATCTGCAACGCAAAACCGACGGGAGTGTGCTTTAAAAAAAAAAGCAATAGAAAAAAAAAGGCCGAGGTGCTTCTAAACAGCTTGATACTAAAGGAGTGGCGCGCTGATAATTCCGTCTTCTCCATTTCTGAAAACATGCATTCCACCCGCGCACTTATTTTCAGTGCTCCTCCCCTGTGTTGTTGCCGCCGGGTATCAAATATTTTTATCGAATGAAACGCGTAGTCGGCTGTCTATGCAGCTTTTAAAACCAGACTAACATCGGGAAGTAAAGCAATGCTTGGAAATTATAGGTAGGGATCTTCGCTGTGTAGCTTTATTTGTGTATTTTACGTGGGTATGCAAGCGAGGTTCGATAAGGCATTGACCAATATTCGATCATTGACTTTATTCCTTTACAGATTTCTCGCATTCAATTTGTTTACACAGTGTCAGTAAAAGGTATACCACGATGGCATATATTTCCACTGTAAATTTTCCAGCTGATGCCAGGATTCGGCATTCTCTGCTGTGTGCCCTGGTGAGACAATTGCAGCATATGTGCAAGAGGTCCGGACCAATATCCCGCATTCCACGAGTCGATAGGTTTGAGCTTTCGGCTAGCCATTTCACGTGATTTAATGTGCACATCAAGTATTTCTAAAACGATATAATTGTTATTTAACATGGCAAGTATGTTAATAGGCATGAAATAAATGTCCGCATTGTTTCCTGAAATATTTATATTACCACATATTTTCACATTTCAACAAATTGACCATCTGAAATAATGCAGGCTAAGCTTGATTGCCTTCTATTTACCGTCCCAAAGAGACCCAGGCTATAAAGACGCGCACAATAGACGAACCATTCCTATAATGAGACTGTTGAGCATTCTGGCTATGCATTTAACGAGTGCTAGTTACATTGCCATTGTCAAATGAATACAAGGCACTTTATAGCATGAGTCAATGTTTTCCAGCTTATTTCGGGCTTACAGAATATTTGTGATTAGAACCCCTTCAGACCTTCGAAAAAGGTAATGCTGAGGATGAAAGAAGTGACCGTCTGCTGAAATTTTGCTGTCAAGGTCTTACCTAAAAACACATGCTTGTATGGGAAAGGGTGCGCATTTAAGCTGAAAGCAATGTGTCTGTGGCATAATACCCAAGACTACTTCAAATATATTTCTTTGAAATCTGTGTTTAAAATACAGGGTATTGTTACGGTGCCGCGAATATATTTTGAGCATAGTGTATGTCTGTTTTCTTGTGTATCATTTTCCATACTTTCTTTGCATATCTGCATGTAATGCTACATTTTTCTACCTATGTATTGTTCCTTGCCTTGTTTTATTTTTTTTTTTTACTTTTTATAATGTACACGTGGGCTGATGTATCCTACGTTTTGTCTGTGTTCCTGGTTGCTTTCGTGCACCAAACTGACAGAACTGTATCTGTTTTGTATTTGTATGAAGCAAAATAAATGTTCATTTCACAGAGCTCTTGGCGTCTTTCCTGCAATACTGCTGTTTAGCAAAGGCGTTGACGCAGCTGCTTTGATGGCCAGCCAGCAGTAATTGTGACCTAATTTTATATTTCATTGCTGAAAATAAGTAGAAAAATAATACCACACCGTACAAAATAGAAATAATGTGCCAACGGGGAGCGGAAGTACGGCAAGCACTTGCTAGCATTCAAACTGCGCGCCTTCAACCGAAAGCGGATGTGCGTCAAGCATCAGCCGCTTGGTGCGCTACAGTCAATTGGGCCGCTGGGCCCTATGGAAGTGTCCGCTCTTTACCATATCCCTTTCTCTATGAGTGTAGCGCCATGTGCACACAACAGCCCAGCGGTCAATATGACGACGCTCGGGGAGCCATCTTTGCAAAGATCTATACTGCCGGACAATGCTTTCTGGCTATCCAGCCAAGCTACAGAGCTGAAGCGCATTAGCTCATTGCACATAAGAATATTGTCCCTTCATAAATTTCGCGATTCATACTCTGGAATATTATGCCATAACCAAAATTTTCACGTTATTATCACATTACAATTGTATTATAACACAAACCAGTACAACGATGGTGTATTGCATTTTCTAATCAGTAGACTCAGCCGCACAAACTAAAGTAAGCTTACTGCTAACAGTGCAAGCGAGATGATTGCGCTAACTGTCGGTAATATCCGAAGCGTACGTCGACGGCTTCTGTTGAGCAATGCGCTCTTTTCCGCAACGTACGTAGCGCGCGACATTTGTTAACTGCAAATGTACGTTCACTGAAGCCTGAAGTTGTCTAAAGAAAGACATTTCTGTATCGTTGGCTGCTCCAAAATTATTTTTTCAAGTAAAGGTTGTACTCAAACTGAAACCGTAACTGAGGCCAGATATGCTGGACTTAGATGGTGTAGTAATATTGTGACGAAAGCTCAGTCCTTGTAGCCTTGTCTGCATAGCCAGAAAAGGCTGTCCGCGAGTAGCTTGTTCACGCTCAAAGTGTACTGTGGGCCAGACCCTACCCAGAAGGTCAAATCCCGAGAGGCTCATAGGCTTTCTCATTTCACTGGGTCTGGAGCCCATATTAACTGTATTATTCGGTCATTCTGACATATTTCCAGTATCTTTTTTGCCTGCTTAGACACCCTCCCATCAGCAAGATTTTCTATTACTATTTTTGAATCATCCATGATTGTAGTAGCCGTTTTCCCTGCTATCGCAAGGGCATTGGCCACCTATCTTACGTGTAAAGGAGAAAATGGACAACTATGCCTGAACTTTCTTATTCTACTAAAGGCTTCAAGAGTCACAAAACCGATATTTGTCATGCTGTGGGGCAGATAAAAAGAGTTGTGAGGAGGTAAGCAGCTCACTCAAGGCGCCAATTGGGCCAACAGGAATCGAACGCTCTTCTATGAATGACTTCGATATACCTATTAGATGTTGGTTATTTTAGACCGTTAGCGTTCATAACCTCAGATAGTCATAAAAGAAGCTGGTAAAGAGCAGTGGTAGTTGTAGCAGTAGTATATGACATATTCCACCAAAGATTACAGGTCGAGCTTTATGACTGTCCAGAGACCCACGAAGCTGTTCTTCTCAGTCAGCGCAACCGATGGATCCAACTGGTGATAGAAGGGAGGGCGGGCAGGAATTATCTGTTTAGCAGCCGGAAAATATAAGAAGCAATGGAATAGACGATGGTATTTGGGCAGCTAGGTGTACGAACAATCCTCGCCGGCTTGTCGTGCCGCTGCTCATAGTGTGCCAGTTCTGCGGCAGGCGGTGAAACCTTGCTCGAGGCCTTCGACACAAGGTGCACAGCTGCGAAGCGCTCGTAAATATGGGAACAGGGTCGCGAGTATTTGTGCAGAGCACGGTGAACGCACGCATTACATTATTTTATGAGAGCCACTTCAGCCTTGGACGACATAAGCCGAATATATTGTGGTGCTTTGTATTGAATAATCTTGTTTTGAAAAACGCAGGGCGCTAAATAACAGATGTTCGCTCTCGCTCTCACTTAAGTTCATATTGGTGCAAGATGTAGATGCAGCTACATTACGATACTTCTGACACTGTTTCTGACATTTCGTGCACATTTTACGCTATAATTTCAAAAATGTTGAGCGTAATTATTCGAAAGACTGCTCGTGAAACTGCTGACAGAAAACTTATGGAAGTTGGCGTGCGAAAACTAGTTCCTCTTGGTTTTGTTTGCAGCTGTCAAATATACGAGGAAATTCCTGCATATGTTTCGGACGCTGAATATTGTACGCTTCCTTTGAAAAAAGCATACGTTGCCCAGTTGCCATTTATTTCAAACAAATATCTGTAATGAGCGCAAACCAAATCCGCTATTACGCTAGGACTTCACTTGGTGAGGCTTATCTAGCAGTTCTGTTCTAGTAACTAGCTTGCACGAAATGCGATGTTAAAGGGCTTGATAAGATTAGCAGAACAATTGAAGGCTATACTGTACTATAGGGCGGGCCCGTGCAACCTTGGTTGAGGGGCGAAACAATATATGCAGGATTACTGATCGAGAAGTATCAGTATACTATGTAGCTGGGGAAAACAGAAATTTATAGCATTAACGGGAATACCAAGATACTTTGTTGGGCGAGTTGGTACTTCAGTTCAGGCGTTCAGTCGTGTCCGACTCTTCGTGACCTTATGGACCATGTCACGCCACGCTTTCCGGTCTCTCACTATCTTATTAACATCACATAACTGCATCTGCAGTGCCTCGAGGATGCCATCTAACCATCGCGTTCGCTGCCTACCCCTTCTCCCATGACCCTCAACCTTTCCCAACATCAAATCTTTCTCCAGCGACTCCTCTCTTCTCATCAGATGACCAAAGTAGCTGAGCTTTAACTTTAGAATTTGACCCTTCAATGAGCAGTCAGGGTTTATGGTCGACAATATCGACTGATTTGATCTTCTGGCAGTCCAAGGAACTCTCAAGAGTCTTTGGCAGCACCACAATTCAAACGCGTCAATTCTTCGGCGGTCAGCCTTTTTCACAGTCCAACTCTCGCATCCATACATCACAACTGGAAAGACCATAGCACGAGTTATACGGATCTTGGTTGGCAGACTAATGTCTCTGCTCTTTACTAGGCGGTCAAGGATAACCATTGATCTCTTTCCCAGAAGCAGGCGTCTCCTAATTTCATGGCTGCAGTCTCCTTCCGAGGTAATCTTGGAGCCCAAGAACAGAAAATCTGTCACAGCTTCCACTTCTTGTCCATTGATGCTCCAGGACTTGATAGGGCAAGACGCCATGATCTTTGTCTTTTTAATGTTCAGTTTAAGCCCAAACTTCTCACTCTCTTCTTGTACGCGCATCAGAAGTCTCTTGAGTTCCACTTCCCTTTCTGCCATTAAAGTGGTATCATCCGCATATCTAAGGTTGTTGATACGTTTTCCAGCAATCTTCACTCCAGCTGAAGACTCGTCCAGACCGGCCTTCCTCATGATGCACTCTGCATATAGGTTAAATAGGCAGGGCGACAGTATTCAGCCTTGCCTCACCCCTTTCTCAATCGGAAACCAATCAGTAAGACCATGCCCAGTTCTGACTGTGGCCTCTTGCCCTTCATACAGGTTCCTGAGTAGACAGATGAGGTGGATTGGAACTCCCATCTCTTGGAGAGCTTGCCACAGTCTGCTGTGATCTACGCAGTCAAACGCTTTCGCATAATCAATAAAGCAGAAGTAAATGGATTTCTGCAACTCTCTTGCTTTTTACATGACCCAGCGAAGGTTGGCGATTAGATCTCTAGTTCCTCTACCCTTGCGAAACCCAGCTTGCACGTCCGGAAGCTCCCGATCCACATACTGCTGACGCCTACATTGGAAGATTTTCAACATCACCTTGCTAGCGTGCGAAATAAGCGCGATCGTGCGGTAGTTGGAACAATCTTTGGCACTGCCTTTCTTTGGAATGGGGATGTAAACTGACCTCCTCCAATCCTGTGGCCATTGCAGGGTTGTCCAAATCTTCTGACATAATGTATGCAGAGTGTTAACAGCGTCGTGGTTGAGGTTTTGAAGCAACTCAGCTGGAATACCATCAATTCCGCTAGCTTTGTTCTTAGCAAAGCTGGCTAAGGCCCATTCAACTTCACTCTTCAGGATGCCCGGCTCGAGATCAGTAATCACAACCGTCTTATGTTGGGTTTGCACATCCGGGTCCTTCTTGTACAGTTATTCTGTGCATTCCTGCCACCTCTTCTTTATCTCTGAGGCTTCAGTGAGGTCCTTGCCTCGTTTGTCCTCTATCACGCCCAGCTTGGCACAGAAGCTTCCTTTGATATCTTTGATTGTCTTATACAGAGCTCTTGTGTTCCTTAATTGGCTGTTGTCCTCAACTGTTTGCACTGTATCTTCAGGAAGGCATTCTTATCTCTCCTTGCTATTTTCTGAAAATCCGCATTGAGAACCTTGTATATTTCTCTTTCCCCCATAACTTTTGCCATCCTCCTTTCCTCAGCTATTTGCAAAGCCTCTTCAGATAACCAGTTTGCTTTTTTGCATTTCTTTTGCTTTGGAACTACCTTAGTAGCAACTTCTTGTATTATATCACGAACATCAGTCCACATCTCTTCGGGCTCTTTGTCTTCTAGATCTAATTCTTGAAATCGATTCCTCACTTCCACAGCATATTCTAATGGAATTTGATCCAGATCATACCTGAAAGGCCTTCTAGTTTTCTGCGTTTTCCTCAATCGAAGCTTAATTTTGGCAACAAGAAGCTGATGATCGGTGCCACAATCGGCCCCAGGCCTTGTTTTTACTGCTTGTATAGCGCTTCTCCATCTCTGCCGGCAAATGATATAATCGATCTGATTTCTGTACAGACCGTCCGGTGAAATCCACGTGTAAAGGCGCCTCTTGTGCTGTTGAAAATGAGTATTCGCTATGGTCAGGTTGTTTTCTTGACAAAACTCTACTAGCCTCTGCCCAGCTTCATTTGGCTCACCAAGACCGAACTTGCCTGTAATTCCGGATATTTCTTCACTCCCGACCTTAGCATTCCAGTCTCCTATGAGAAAAACGACGTCTGATGATCGAGTGCGGTCTAAAAGGCATTGTAGGTCCGCATAAAATCTCTCAACGTCAGCTTCTTCAGCAGTAGTGGTCGGTGCATAGACTTGGATAACTGTTATGTTCAAAGGATGACCTTGGATCCGAAGTCACATCATTCGGTCGTTTTTGGGGTTGTACCCTAGCACTGCTTTGCCCATTCTTCTGTTTACTATGAGAGCGACCCCATTCCTTCTCTTGGATTCGTGCCCACAATAAAAGACATAATGGTCGCCGGAGTTAAATTCTCCCATTCCGGTCCACTTGAGCTCGCTGATACCCAAGATATCAATGTTCAATCTGTCCATTTCTCGCTTGACGATATCCAGTTTACCTTGCGTCATAGATCTTACATTCCATGTTGCTATGTGATATATCTCCTTGCAACATCGGACTTTCCGGTCGCTTCCCGACACATCCACAACTGAGCGTCCTTTTGGCTTTAGCCCAGCCGCTTCATTCGTCCTGGAGCTACTAGGAATCGCCCTTTGTTCATCCCCAGTAAAATGTGGGACGCCTTCCAACCTGGGGGGCTCATCTTCCGGCGCCATATCAATAATGGTATTGTGACTGGCCATAGGGTTTTCTTGGCAGGAAATACTGGAGTGGGTTGCATTACCTTCTCCAGTGAATCACATTTTGTCAGAACTCTCTGCCGTGACCTGTCTATCTTGGGTGGCCCTACACAGCAGAGCTCACGACTTCATCGAGTTTCGCAAGCCCCTCCGCCACGACAAGGCAGTGATCCAAGAAGGGGAGTTGGTACTTATTCATTATTAATATACACAGCGCGAACACGAAGACAAAGGACAAGATAAAAGAAAGCCACAGTACAAGCGCTGACTCACAACTATGTCTAAGCCCTTTACTCCAAGGCCCGGAAAAAACAAACATGAAGAAAACGAAACAGTCACGTGAAACGACCCCTGGGTTCACCTGCTGCAAAAAGATCACTTAAATAAGACACCTCTTTCCTTGAAAGAGCAAGAGAAGTCTTGCTGACACACTTATTATCCGTTGCAATAAAATATGATTCCACTAACTCTCTCGTCATCTTCTCTTTGTGGCGATACAAAATCCTAACCTTGTCAAACTTAGGAGTGCACTTCTTCTCCTTCTTTATTATTTCACATGAATGGCAATGTGATACCAGAAACGTTTTGTCCTTTCCACTTTCCAAGTTGTTCCGGTGTTCCTGTAGTCTCTTATTAATACATCGTCCTGTTTGTCCTATATAACTGGCTCCACAAGAGAGTGGAAGCCTGTACACAACACCTGTCTTGCATACAACATATAGGTTTCTATGTTTCACCCCACATTCTAGCTGCTTCGCTTCACTTTCCCTTTGAATAGCCGGGCAGATCATCTTCATCCTGAGCTGGGCGGTCAATGCGACGTCAACACCATACCTCTTGCCTACATTTTTGAGGTCATGCGAAATTCTGTACACATATGGTACCACTGCAACCTTCCTCTTCCTCTCACCCATGCTGGGCAGGGATTTCAGTCTGTGCGTTCTTTTAAGGCTCTTCAGTACCCGGCAACTGGCCTCAATAATAACCGACTCCCGATAACCGGCCTTTGCAATTCTTGTCACTTGTCATTCAAAACTCTTGCCCATGCCGTGGTAACAAGATTTCTTCAACGCATTTAATAAGCATGTGTTAATCATCGCATTCTTCACTGATTTGGAATTCCCAGAATTCCCCGAGATCGATGAAGCCGTTGCTAAGCTCCAATTCGGGACATTCCAAATTCCGGGAAATTCCGCGCAGACCAACGTCTGCCAACTCGGCATTGTTGCTTCGCCAGTAATTTGATGAGCAAGATACTCACCTGCCTCAAGATTTCATAGTAGTGTAGGTAGATGGAGGCCTGCAAGGCTGTGAAGCCGAAACAGAAATGTACTGTCCACGGAGACCTAGCCTGAATCAGACCACTACGTTGCAGCTTTCGGAACCAGCTAAATCTTTCTGCGCTGAGCTCGTGGCAGTTCAGGAGACACTCTGCTCCGTGGCTTCCATAACCATGCTCCCTACAGCCCACGTTGTCATCCGTACTGACTCACTTCAAGCAGACGTCTGCTCCGACGTGTCAGCCGCTGTCCTAAGATTGGCCAATACATCCACCAGCTTGCGGCGCGCAACCCACAGTAAGTACGCATTGATTGGGTCCCACGGGATCTGCTGCCTTCCCAAAGTCAAGCTGATTTAGCAACCCGCCTAGTTAACCAAGACGCATCAGTCCTACGGTTCCTTGAAGTGGATGATGCTACCCTCCTTTTGTCAAGAAAGGAACACTTCCGGCGCCGCACACGTGCACTTATCCCTCGGTGTGCGATATCCCTTCCCCGCGGTCTCTCCCGTGCACAGGAGGTTGCGCTTAGGAGGATCCGGGTCGGTGTTGCCCTCACACCAGCTGTCACTGGGATGTGGTCATACTCCAACACTTACATCCCGGCCCAGGGTGCCCGATCTGTAAAAGCGAAGATGTTGAGGCCGACATCCACCACTTGCTGTGGGACTGCCCAGCACTCAAACCAACATGAATCCGGCCTTTCAGCAACCAATCCTGCCTCATATGTCACTTGGACGCAGGGACCTCAGCATCACTTATTTCTGGACTTCATAAAATCAGCCAACCTTTTTCCATTCATTTAATCATTTATTCATCCTTCATCGCATACCCTACTGATGCCCTGAGGCAATAAATATCGATTAAAAAATTATCTGGGAACACGGTCATTTGCTTGATCAACTTCTCTTGAGGCAACGTTTTCCTTCTCGGCAATGAAAAAGCTACCTTCTAATCACTATTTAATGTCACATGGTCGTGCTATGTCCACACGGGTTCGTGTTGTATGCGCATTCTCACTGACAACTGGATTTGTTCTAGAGGTTAAGTAGATCCATGGATGTAATCGGTGTCCAATACAGGCATATTGGGTCGTGAGTGCTAGCCGGCTTCCTGGCCAAAATGGCCCGCGGCCGACCGTGGGCCGCCAAATGCCCGAGCAATCATTGCCAAACAGGTCGGCGTTCTGTCGGGGTTACAAGCTCGGGCCATGGGTGCTGGTCGACTTCTGCCCAACCTAGTACATGACCGACCAGAGGCCGCACAATGGCCGAGCTACCATGACCGAATATGTCGGCGTTCAGTCGGGTACCCGAGCTGGGGCCTTGGTTGATGGCCGACTCCCGCCCTACCTGGTACATGGCCAACCATGGGCCGTCATTCGGCCGAGCACCGTATTTCGGTCATGTCGGCTGCCGAGCAGCTGCTGATAATCGGCCTTAGATCGGCAGTCGCTCAATGCTGTCTGGTACATGGTAGGATTAATCGGAATCTCCTCCTGTGGCCATTGTCTGTCTGAAGATAATAATATTTGGTCACAGACCTTCAGTAAAATAATTATCATTGGTAGGTGGACATTGCCTCTTTCTTGGAATGTCTTGTTTGTCTTAAAATATGCTCCATTTCAGCTTTTAGCATAAGCGCTTCGCACGTCTTTCCATCGCCAACAGGGGAAAAAGCACTCCGTAGTTTTCAAAACTACATTGATTCGTTATGCAGAATACTAATTCACCGTAAGTCATCAAAAGCAAAATTTTGTTACATTTTGCAATGTAAATATCTAACTCATATCATCCGCACGTGTACGTACCAAAATAAAAGAAGGCTTTTCTTTAGAGGTACGAAATTATCACAGTATTGAACCACGCAGCTGCAATGCCGAATATGCTTTGATGAGTGTTGCCAACGCTGCTTAGCTTGTGGAAAGAGAGAAATCGAATTAGAGGGCGCGCACACGTTCAGCCTGTAATAGAAGTCATCGAACGCAGTTTGTCTTCCTTCTGGAGTTAAGCACCAATTTTGTTGCAAACTTAATTGCTGAAGTAACAGATTTTCATTTTCTTATAAGCCAAGACCTTGCTAGCAGATTCTGATTTTTCTCAAAAATATTGCCATACATCTTTAGCTTATTCATTATTCCCCTTATTCCTATGCTTCTACTCTGGTTCTAGATTTGGATGCTTATGTGTTTGACGCATTAATTTCTTTTTGCGAACAGTTTTTTGTCGCGAGCTCAATGCGAGTTGTTATATCGAAAATAGCACGGTCTTATCAAATTAGCTTGCCTAAAACCCAATCACAACAATGTGAATACTGTTGCACAAGCACAGCTTATTTTATTTCTCAAAAAGGAAAGAGTTTATGCCTAGAGCCCTGTGACTGGTACTTTTCCTGCAAAACCTTCAATTTAGACCCCGAGGTCCCCAATACCTTCGCAGCACCGTAAGGCAGTCTAGCGGCCACCCGCCCGTTTTAAACTGAACTGCTAATGATAGGTATTTACTTGTCTGTGTTTTTACTACCGGACGCATGCGGAAGGCATCGCGAAATCCTTGTCCCAAGATTCACCTCTCCTTTATTCATTGTTGTAACCTCCTATACACCTGTATTCATGGTTATAAACGATGGTTGTGATCAGCATTAGTGTGTGCTTCCCTGTGGCTGTAGCTGTGATCGCAGCATGTTCTTCCACACAATGTATTTACTATGTACCTTTGGCTACTTGTGTTAGTGTATGTCACTGTGTTATTCTATTTCGACTTAATATTGCTGTTGATCCCAAGGAATAATGCTTATTAAGGTATGTATGTTCCCTTTCCTGCTTGGACCGTTTACGGTCCACAGTATTATGTAAATAAATAAATAAACAAACAGAACTCTAATGAGTTATTAATGGCTGTTTTATTCGTCAGTTTGTTCTGCAATGTGAAAGTATATGGCCAACATTAAGTATCGCTATGTATCCCGGCCTACACATATATCAAATGCGTTATCTTCAGCTCCTTCATGCTTTCATAAATGTTTCACAGCCTTTCGGTCATGTGATATGACATACACGTACACAGGATAGTCAGATGTAAACAGGCGCTGGTTGAAGAGCCATCATTTTGTGACTCCCGTACCACCAGATGTCCAACCCCCATGCATTGCATTTTTATTTCATTAAGATAAAATGTCTAATCTTGCTTAACAGCGTACCGACCAACCCAAAGTTGATGAGCCTTTTAATACCTATACTGCAGGAGGCTACATTTGTTTTCTGATTAAGAATTTCGATTCATTAAGTTAGCGACGAATTCTTTATCAATATTTCTTGTGAACGATAGTGTCCATAAGTATGATCCAAGCCTGCAGCGGTCCTGAAATGCTAGTAAGATGTAAACCGATTAGCGATTTTCTTATACTCTAAATGCAGTATACGAAGTAAGTCTGGACATAATACTATCTGACGACTACAGGTATAATTATTCACAGTACAGACTCTTGAAAGGCGCATATACTGCTCTAGACGTTTATTACTTGTTTGCAATGAAGCTTCGACCATTGTACTAAAACTTGAGCAGATACGAACAATGCCAAAATTTTACTCGAAATGCCTCCCAGAGCTTCCACAGCTTTTCATAAATGAGGGAGTTTGCGTATTCTCAAGAACTACGACTTTTCTGCTTATCAAAACATCAATAACCTGATTAGTACGCATCTTTGTGAATGTCATTATCTATTTTTCCTTTTTTACTACACTGTCATTTCTTTCTAACGACGGTAGCAAGAGCACCAACAACGCAGCAAGGGCAGCCAGTGCACCGACAAGACGAACCAAGTTGTCGTACGAGCCCATGGTGTCCCTGAAGAACCCTGCGATTGAAAGGGAGAGTTCGTGTTATCAATGGACATTTTTTTTCAGTGCGTTTATATCCAAACCAAAATTAATTTTAAAGTCGACATGCGCTTATCTAGAGCGATGCTGTGAATACTAAAACACTACATTGTTGGTTTCGTCTGCCACAACTGGTAGGACGAAACAAAAATGGAAGTACCATGGGACAGGACTCGTAGAATTTCTCTGAGCAATCTTTTTTTTTTCTGCAAGTGAATTAGTACACAGCGGAAAAGGGGGAGCATTTACTCCCAGAGTTAACCTTTGGTCCTCCTCTTCTTGTTGATCTAGTCTTGCAACGTCAGGTCCTCGCGGTAGAGAAGCGGTTCGTTTGGCGTGCGACACGTTGCAGAGGAGATGACACATATGGGCAGACTTCTTGGCAGGAAGGAATAACTGAACAATTTATTTACACACTATTTACATTACGGCCGGTGTGTTCGCTACCATCAAGGGCAAACTAGAACGCCAGGCCACGATGCGTCCGCAACAACACACTGTCCTGCCTGGCCGACGACACGAGTTTAGTTTCGATGCCTGGGCGCAGCCATCTTAGTTTGATGGTGGCGCCCTGTATGAGTCAAGCTGGAAAAGTCCGCTTCGGCTCCTCTTGACGCCATCTTGGGCTGTGCTGTGCGTGCTGATGCTGCGATGCGGCAGTGTAAAAGTGTTGTTTCGCGCTGTTCGTGAAAGCTATCCGACACCTTGGTGCTATGTTGTGGTTTCTTTGAGCGCGCCAACAAACTGTATGCGATCCGTTTGGCATGGCGGCAGCAATTGGAAACAGCACTAGCAGCCGGAGCGACAGCGAAGGATTGTGCTTCGCTTCCGCAGGCCGAACTCGTCAGAGTTAACTGTGAGGATGCATCTCTTCTATCCTTCACGATACGTCTATTTTCATTTATATTTTATAATCCCAATGGTATCTGTACACACAAACACAAAGCGAATGAACCGTACGGGCAGCTATGGAACGTGAAATACAACTACGAAAGATGTTTTCCAGTCATCGCCGCATTGATTTACCGTAAAGTGCGACCCATTTCGAGCTGACCTGCTTCAACAATGTATACTTTCAAGCTAAACCACGGTTCAAGAACAGCACATAAAAGAAGTAGTGTCTAAAGTATCATCCGTCAACGTTTTTATACAGTCTTGGCGACGCAGCAACCTCGTATCCTTGTGCCGTCATAGCAGCTTCGTTTGCACGACATATTGTTTAACAAAACGTCGAAAAAAGTGCATTCAGCTGCACCATTAACGAACACGACAAATTCGCAGCCCATACAGTAGCGCTTACGAAAAAGGTGCTGCCCGCTGGCGCGGCAGACGACGGCACTCTCGCCGAGCACTATTCCCTAGTCGTCGCTAGGCCTAAATTGTTTCGCATCGAAGGCACATATCCGACGGCGCTCTGTAATTGCTCAGCGCTAGAGTAAATGTTCTCTCATGGAACTGCCTTATTGCCGATCCCATTGTATAAGTAAAAGAAATATGTAAATTTCGTTGACGCTTCAGCAGCGGAGGTAGCGTGCCGCACCAGCGGCAATGTGTTGCGAAACTTGTTTGTATTGCAATTATCAATAACCCGATATGGGTCAGATATCAGCAAGCAATTTTTTTCTTTTTTTGCTGTTGGCTTATTGTTTAAGTGAAGAGCAGATTTTAGCACGCTCTTCTGGCGCTGGCGGAAGCGATCCTCCGTATCGTTGGCGCGGACGGCTTGTGGGAGGCACGGCCTGTCCGGCGTGCACGTGTTTATACTACAGCGAAGGAAGCAAAATGAGCATCAAACTCGCAAGTCAGTCATTAGTACTAAGTCTATCTGACTTACACAAAACGTTCACAGGCGAATTAAAACAGGATGGAGATGAAAGCGGTGAAGCAGAAGCATATCACAGTCGCACTCGGACTGTCGATGCATGCTTCCCGCATACGATCTCGGCAATCATCTTACGATTTCTTTGGTTGTTTGTGCAGTCCATGATCACGCATTGCTGTCCCGATGACATTACCACTAAAATGGACGCTGAAAAGGTTTTTAGGTCTCTCAAACAACAATATACCGAGGTGCAAGGCTGTTCTGCTATGCATGAAGCGTGCGGATGTAAAGCCCACTTGGTACTGGCAATAATGGGCCGGCGCAAGGAATCTGGTTAGAGAGTAGTTTCCTTCTCTCCTGCTTGCTCTCGGTAAAACAGTCTATACTACTAGTGTTTCCTCGGAGCGCGGTTAGCGCATGGCCTAACCCGGTCCGAACCTCTATTTCCTACTCTCCACCGAGACTCTCTGTCCAAAGTCTCTCTTCTAAGTCTCCTTGGTGTCAAAAACACAAACTTAAGTGAACTCCCACAGCATTTCAGTGTCCAATAGGGAGCGCATTTTACAGGGGCCGATCAATGAGTTATTTTCAAGTTCGAAATGGCCAATGGCACGCTGCGAGTCAACTTACAGGCCCAGCATGCATTCCACTCTCCCAACAGCAATAAAATAATATAAACACACTCAAACGTAGAAGCCACCAGCTGTGCTCACTGTAAGATTACACACAGTGCCTGCGCTCAGCTGGCCATCGGAAGGAGGCGACCAAAAAAAATGAAAGGAACAATTAAGCGTCCCCTTTGGGCGCGCCGGCTCTTACGCCTGTTAGGCCCGTAGCCTTCCCCATGCTACACTCTCCGACCGTCCCAGGCGGCTTCTCCAGAAGGACCAAAACCGCAGTGTGAGGACAAACCGCGGGGAGCGTGACACACTGACCACGTCACACAACTCGCGCCTCCTTCCAAGATCTTTCCTGCCAGCTGGTTTTACTTCCCAGTCTGGCGGTCTTCTGCAATGAGCATTTGCCCCAAAATTTTGCGACGGCCGAACAATTATGGTGGGGGCGACTCGAGGAGCCGTATAGAAAAAAAAAAAATCTAAAGACGCCGACCAAAGCAACACCCGGGTATGCCGATGTGCATGGCCCACCCAGCCCGATAGCCTGCAAACCTAACTCCCAGTATGTCCAGTATGTGCCTTCATATTTATCGACGACGCTTGATGTGTTCTCGGAATGTGAAGTCTGGCATCCAACACCGCTGTTCGAACATCAGTCTCCAGCAATAAGGAGCAAGAAAACGCGTGGCAAGTCAGCTCCTTATGAAATTTATAGACGGCACTGGGTCTGTGTAGCCGTGTTCTGAACGGCTCTGGTAGCAGAACTGTTGATAGTAATGTTCAAAAATCAATCAGCCCTTAACTTGTGATTTTTTTAATTTAATACAGCACGCTCAATAAATGCCATGAAAATAAAAACTGCCGGTATTTTCTTTGAGCCACCGAAGCTGCAGAAAATAGGAGCACACACTCATATCACCTGTCACATGATGCAATATCCGCTTTTATCCTGTTCCGAGCAATGTTGGTAGAACATTGATTTCGAGTGCTCTACACCACCGTGTGTGAACTGCTCCAAATTTTGCATTTATGAAAAACCTCGCAACCAACAAAAAAAAATAGTTACATCTTCCGGCGCATTTCTCGTTTTGTTTTTCTTCTACGTTTATTCGGCTTACACTAGCGAATTTGCGTTCCTGAGTCGCATTGTCGCTGCAATTTCACGATTTCACTCATACCTATATGATAGACCCCGAAAGTGGGTACACCACCGATAATATTCTATGAAAAGGTTACACTGGGCCCAGGAGTTAGTATGAGTATTTGCCAGGTAATCGCATCCATTATTTTAAATGCATTCTCCTTATGAAAAGAATGGGCTAACCTAAGAACGATCGAAGTCTTAGGATAACAGAAAGGAAACTCAAACACGTTTTGTTTCACAACTGACAGTTCGTACAAAACGTCCGTGAACCATCGTTCATATAGTTTAAATATCAGGCTGCCTAGCTTGAAGCTCTGTGACCATTAAATGCGCAGTAGATGTACGCTTACCTGTTATGGACGGTGTGGCGAGAAGCAGAGGACCGGTAACGAGCCCGGACATTCCCCATGTTACGGGTACTCGGCTTGCGCCAAGGCAGTCAGCAACGAGCACCGGTGAAAAAGACACTGTCGCCGCTAAAAGGAAGGACGCCGTTACCCAAGCCAGCATGAACTGCGTCAAACCACGCGCGAACGTCGTGACGATCAGAGCAGCCGACAGGAGGGCGAAGGTGAGCGCAGCGAGCACACTCCGCTTGAGGTAACCTCGGTCAGCGAGGAACGGTATTGCTATGTGTCCGAGAATAAGATCGGTCGCCGCAGAGTAAGTGCCGATTAGCTCAGCGTGGGCAATTTGTACCCCTTTGTCCAGGGCATAGTCGACACTTATTGAACGGTTTACTATTGCCCAGTAATTCATCACCATGTTCTGAAAGACAAGTACGTAGAACCTCGGGTCGCCCAAGAGCGTCTGTACTTTGCTGTAGCATGACTTTGGACGATTTCTTTGACTAACCTCACAAATTGGATGTGCGTCCGTGTGGATGTTTTTATCCCCATTTGATTTGCTGACGGGAAACGAACTTGCCTGTGAAAGAGAGGGGTTTTCTTGACATGGATCACCGCACCGCAATGCCCGTTCCGCGTTTAAGGTATCAGTGCTCTGAAATCTAAGGTCCGCGTCAGAGCGTTCTGTACCCACAGCTGAGGAATGGCAGTTGGCCTCGAAGCAAACACTGTCATCTTTAGCTTGACCACCGCTATTCTCGTCAAAATAGGCCTTGTTATTCAAAGAATCTTCGCCAATATCACCGTGTGAAAGCATGCTCAGGCTAACTACATTTAAGAGCTGACGTTTTCCGCTGGTGCAGTCTCTAGAAAGTTCGACTTTCTTGCACACTGATACATTCAACTTGCAGCCACCTGTCATCGACCGCCAATGAGGCCAGTTCACCACTTTGTTATCGCAGTGAGCCGAAACTGCACCTCTACGCCTGAGCTTTGGTCGTCGAAGCAACAGCATGAAAGCAGTCACGTTCATGAGAAGCGCTCCACAAATCAGTAGAGCTCCTCTGAACCCGTAGTGGGCGTTCAGCTTGGACACCACAGAAGGAAATATCAGGACGCAGAGCGTGCGTCCTGAGTCCTTGACTCCCATCGCCACTCCACGGTTCTTCCGGTAGAAGATTCCTATAGTAACAGCCATTGTGTTGTCCAGGACACCATGGCCGAAACCTGCAGAAGTGGCGAATAATTAAGGATGAAGGCAATTCTGTGTTCAACTAAACAATTAGAGTTGATCTCATCACGCCTCAGCCCGCAATTGTGTCCTGTCCCTCCGTTTACTGCCCCGACTACTTCCTCTCATCGCTGGTTACAGTTGGGCGCTTTCATACTCAGGCTGCATACCGAGCAAATCCATTAAAAGTCTGTGTAGTTCGCTTCCGCAGATAGTTATGAACTTAAATCTGCTAATAAGCAAATTGAACACAAATTTTCACAGAGCACTGGAATCTACAGACTGGAAAGCGCAACAAACCAGAAATCATTTTTTTCCCTTTTAGAGTTTCGGTTTCGGTTAAGTTTTTTTCAGCAGTTGATCTGGCAACATTTTTGTCCCCCTCTAGCGCCATCTGATGCTAGAATGCACAATCAAACTACAAAGGAGGACGAAGTTTGGCGCGCGCGAACGGCGTTCTCTCCTACGAGCTGTCTCATCAACTTCACGGCGCTATTTGTTGCTTATTGTGGCTCTAACATAAGCTGTAGTAGTGCTTCAGGGCATGCTGATAGAATGGAATCTCTTTTAAGACGCGACTTGTTATCGAAATGACAGACTTTCAGTATGTTGCCTGAGGGCAACAACAGGCAATACGCGGTATTTCTTATATATGATGGTATTATGACAGCGTTCGTGAACTAATAAGTTCCCTTGTTTATGTGCGGTATGTTTTGACTATCTCAGACGTTACCGGGTCAACTGTGTGGGCAGAAAATATGGATCCTGGGATATTCTATGGGAAAAGACAAGCAAAAGTCCCACCGGAGCACAGTGATGACTCGGACCTCGCGTCCTCCAGTGACGATGAAGTGGATTCTACCGACAAACGTTGCACTGGTAAGCGATCAATAATTTGTCCTTGAGATACCTAATAATAATATGCTGCCTAATTTTTTTGCAGGAGTTTTACGCGATTCCTGTGAACTAGACGAAGGCAGCACTGACACAATTACTGTGAGTACAGCTTCTTCGGCGTCGCGCCATGCTCCTAGTAAAGCAAGAAAGCCATCTGCATCATGGAGAACTATTCACGACAGCAAGGGGAGAGAGCAGCCAATATGGGAAGATACGCTACCTTCCACGTCGCCTGTTCAATCACCAGTTGGCTACTTTCGAAGCTATTTTGATGAAGCGATCTTGAAGCATATCTGTGAGCAGTCCGCCCTTTACAGTGCCCAAGAAAACCCAAACAAAGTCTTGGTACTGACCACTAAAGAGCTCGAGCAATTTATTGGCACTATTCTTACTATGTCTATAATGAAACTGCCTCAGACACGAATGTATTGGTCTGAAAACTTCAGGATCAAACAAGTAGCAGACACTATGCCAAGGGACCGCTGGGAGTTCATAAAGAAGTCTCTGCACTTCAATGACAACATGAAGGCACCAGATCTGAGTGACATAGATAGGGATCGTACATACAAAATTCGACCGCTTGTTGACCACCTCGTTGCGAAATGCCGCCATATTCCGAAAAGTCAGAAGCTGTGTGTAGACGAGCAGCTGGTGCCTTTCAAAGGGCGCAGCTCTCTGAAACAGTATTTGCCCAAGAAACCCAAAAAGTGGGGATACAAGCTCTTCTTGCTGTGTGACGCTTCCGGGATCGTGTACAATTTTGAAGTATACACAGGGAAGATTTCACCACAGCCAGGCATGCCGGACATAGGCGCCAGTGGCAATATCGTCCTCCGCATGGCAAATGAAGTGCCGCAAAACAAAGGCTATATCTTGTATTTCGACAACTCGTTTACAAGCCTAGACCTGCAAGTGGTACTGCAAAAGGTCGGAATCAGCTCCATCGGTACAGTTCGCGAAGTCCGCCTGAAGGGCAGCGCTCTCCCCTCTGACAATGAACTGAAAAAGAGAGGTCGTCGAGCATACAGCTAGAAGGAAACAACTGTGGACGGCGTCAAGCTCAGAGCTGTAAAGTGGTTTGATAACAGCCATGTTACACTCTTGTCAACTTTCGCCTCTGCTTCGCCAACCCAGCCTGTGAAGCGTTATGACAAGAAAACGAAGACAAGTGTCACCATCTCTTGTCCCTCCGTGGTAGCGGTGTACAACGAGTCCATGGGTGGGGTGGACCTTGCCGATATGCTGGTGGCTCTGTACAGGATAACACTGAGATCAAAGAAATGGTATCGCAATTTTTTTTTTCATTTTCTTGATGTTGTGGTAGTAAACTGCTGGCTAATCTACAGGAGAGACGCAACAGCTGCTGACATTCCCAAGAAAGAGCAGATGCCATTGCTAGCTTTCAAGGCTGAGATCACATGTGCGCTCCGACTAGAAGGAAAAGTGGTGACACCTTCAAGGAGGCGGCCCCTGGCGGCTTCACAACTTGAAAACTGCCTTCAAGCTAAGAAACTCAGGGGACCGGCTGCGCCCGTTCCATGCAAAGAGGTGCGCCTCGATGCAGTCGGCCACTTTATGAACTTTGCCGAAAAGAAAGGGCGCTGCAAGTACCCAAACTGCTCTGGCATCACACGCGTGTTTTGCACAAAATGCCATGTGCACTTATGTTTCACGCCGGCAAAAAACTGCTTCTATAACTTTCACACTCGTGCTTGAAACGGTCAAGGATATGCGACAAAGACAACTTCTGGCATTTTGCCTGATGTTGCCTACAGGCAACAAAGCCATATCTCTAAGACAAACCGAAGCAATTTTTTTGTGTTTGGTTTTTTGTGTTCTCTGTTGTTCATTTTATGCGAATTTGACAAAAGACAAAAATAAACAAATAAACACATTATTTGTACTCTCGTCAATAAAGGCGGCGTGCACGCAGTCGTCGCCTTGAGCCTTGTACCACCTTCAAATTCGTTGCTTAGCACGCACTATAGTAAGACGCTGCAGGATACCCTTTTCATGTCGCGTACAGGTGGCAAGCCTAATCCTATTATAATGCGGCGTATTTAGCGCCGACACCTGCTGTTCTGGATGTTCCCGTCGATCGCGCTATAGGCAATGAATGCACACGTCTCAGCCAACACATTTCACGGAAAAAGATCGCCTGTATTTGTCATGCTGCTTAATTCGGGAAAATATGCTACGGCAGTGTTGCCTTTCCGTTCTAACAAATGCTCAAGCTAGATTCACATCAAAATTGGAGCCACAAACGCACGTGGTGTTGTAAGTAATCACACTTGAGCTTTGTAGTGGTTGGACACCTAGCCATGCATGTAAGAGTGGAAACGGTAATAGGTTATTGGACATGAAGCGCACTAAAGACCAAGGACCGGAAGAACAATGACACTAGACGAGCGCTAGCTTACAACTACAGCTTTCTTCATGAGGCCTGGGTACATGAAGAAGGAGGCATCACACGTGGATTCGGAGGTGAAATTAAAATAAACATCCTGTCTGCCTTAGTTCTGGTATCTACTCTTGATCGCTGTTTTACAATGAGAACGCTTACCAACTCGTCTAACTCAACGTTCCAGTAAGCTTTCACATTGTTTCATATTGTTGTCTAGATAAATAAGGCAATTAAACTTTTCTTTTAGCTTGTTCGTCTAGATGTTTCTATGACGATTTTAAAATGAGCGCGGCCGACTGCAGCGGACTTTCTCAATTCGGCAACCAGCGAGCACGATTTCTTAATTGCAGCAGCCAAGTTGCTTACTTCTCTGCGGGCAATATATTTATAGTGGCTGCACACCAACCATATTTCTGCATAAAGAAACAAAATTACAGTAAACAAAGGGGTTAGGCAAGGAGACACGATCTCTCCAGTACTATTCATAGCTTGCTTAGAGGAAGTATTCAGTGACTTGGAATGGGAGCAGTTGGGATAAGAGTGGATGAATAATACCTCAATAACCTGCGATTCGCGGCATTGCCTTGATAAGTAACTCAGGGGATGAATTGCAAAGATTGACTGATGATCTATACAAAAAAGCAGAAAATTATGCCTTAAACTCAATATGTAGACGACCAAGTTAATGTTGCGTATCCTCGGGAATGAACAGCAGTTTTGCGATGGGCAGCCAAGCACTGGAAATTGTAGGCGAATAGTCTACTTAGGACAGGTAACCGCAGATCCTGGTCACGAAAGGAAAATAAATAGGCGAATGAAATTTTAGTGGAAATTAGGAAGACGACATGAGCAGGGATTGTAGTGCAAAGAGAAGACAGCCGTTGCTCATTTAGGCTAACAAATTGGATTCCAAGGGAATGAAAGCGCAGCAGGGGCGGCAAAACGTTACGTGCGCGAGTGAGGTCAAGTATTTCGCAGGGGTCAATCGATGCAGCTAGCACAGGACAGGGATAATTGAAGAGATATAGGAGAGGCCTTTGCTCTGCAGTGGGTATAGTCGACTAATGTTGATGATTACCATAATTTCACACCAAAATGTGGTTGCTGATATCCTATGCCGCTTTGCGGCTGCCGCTCACCACCAACCAGTCACTAGCAGCTAGTCAAACAGAACATTAGGAATACCAGGAACTTCCTCGCCCCCTGTCACCTGCAAAATCATTAGAACACGGAATTGTCATAACTGATGACATCCTGAACCACGTGAATATGACTACAGGTGCTCAAACCGCTGTAATGCTATCAAAGGTGTATGAGGCTGTACTGGAAGTGGTTCGTGATGGTGGAGACCATAAGTATAACACCCTTATTCCTTCATCCAAATTGAATGAACGATACTGGTAACCAAATCTCGCTGCCTATTACCTTGCTGCTTCACCGCGTCCCATATCTGCCAAAACAGCAACCGCGCCGTGTGCCTGGTGCAGAGATTGACTACTCGGTTGCACACCTTGCAGCAAGCAGTGCTCTTGTCGAAAGAAGAAATCAAACTTTAATTTCCCTTCTTCGGAACCTGCATCCAAATGACTTAACTTCTTGGACCAGCAAACTCAAAGAAACTGCATGCCATCAGCTCAAGCAACAACGCAAGCAGCCACTTCTCCCCATTTGTACTACAATACGGCTACTTTCCTAAACTCCGATAGCAAGGTCACCATCCTGCCACAGACAAGATGCGTCAAGACCACGTTCTGATGTTGGTAAAGAACGTAACTATCACAACAGGAAATGCTGAGGAAGCACATGTGAAACAAAGGCCGTGGTAGATATATAGTGCAGGTAAGATGGCTCCAAAATTTAAAAATGATTTACTAGACTACCAATCAGAAGACTCCAGAAGACTCCTCAACGCTTGACGGTTGTAATTTTCCTGTTGATGGTGACAATGGCTTGTCTCCTCCAGTAGTGTCTGCTGATCTGGAAACCCTTGCTCCTGAAGTATCTTTATCGACATCACGCCGTCACCGTCGGCCACATTAGTAATTGAAAGATTACTCCAGCTCCCAGGGAACGCTATTGTCCACTTCTTTCCGAAACTGAAGGGACTCGGTCTAGCGAAGAGATGGGCAAAAGGGTCGAATGTGGGTGAAGGACTCACTCCTTCCGCCACCTACCCATCAGGGGACCCCTACGAAGCAAATTTAGGGGCCAAACCTAGACTGCGTGTGCGAGAACAGATGCACGCGCTGCTGCAGCGCAAAGACATTCCCTCGTGTAGCAGGCCGCCATGCCTAAATAAAGTGATTGATCTATACAACGCCATACGCCTAGCCAAACATGGCGTAGCCTTCCGCAGCCTAAAGCCCACGCCTACGACCTCAACACCACTGTGAGGAAAAATTTTGCACCCATCCGTACCGCAAACATATATTCTCGTTCGCAAAAACCTCAGAGTGAAACAAATTCTGCTGGCGTTCCATGATGTGTGGACAGCAAAGCATCTCGGGTTTACACGAGTGTTGCGCCATATCCAAGAATACTATCACCGGCCACGGTTAAACGCAGACGTTGCGCATTACGTGAAATCGCGCCATAAGTGGCGGTGAAGTTGGACGCCGACAACCAGACCAGCTGGAAGGCTGAGCGTCATGCCACCCTCGAACAAGCCCTTTCAGCAAACTGGAATGGTTCTCCTCGGTCCCTCCCCAGCTTCATCAACGACCAACAAGTGGGTCAACATGCCCACCGACAACCTTATCCACAACACTGAAACGAAACATCTACCAAATAGTGCTGCTCTAGAAAACGCAAAACACTTTATCGAGCAAATCTTATTACTTCATGGCGCACCAGAATCACTCAATAATAACAGAGGCGCAGCGTCTACGAGGAGGCGTTCTATACGATGATGCGATGCAGACTACAAATTGGGGATCAAGTCCTGTTCGGATGCCGACTGGTGTCACGGACTGAGTGAAAACCTGTTACACGGGTACTTCGGCCCATATAAAGCCATTTGCAGCGTCAGACAACTGGGCTACGAAGTCATTCCGGATGGTGAGACAGTATCCCAGTGGCGCCACACGTTCCCAGAATTGTGCATTTTGTACGCCTTAAGCCCCATTTCGAGTGCTAAATGGTACTTGATGTTGTTTATTTTGGAAGTATCAAGGCGGTGTTTTTTTAACGGGGAGTAGTGCCGCGAACCGTCGTAATCTATTTCTTGCTGCCAAGAACAGTTGGCATGCAGTTCTACTCTGCCTGTACGTGCAGAACGACCTTTTGCTTTTCACGCTCAGTGCCGCCGAGTCGCGGCTCTATCCCTTTGTAACTCAAGATGCGCCGTGAATTATGTGGAATAATTATAGCCAAGCGCGACCGCTTCCACATTGTTCCAGACTGTTCTGTTTCATTCGGTCAGCTTATTCTGTAAGTTCCTACGCCGACTTAAAACTGAGCGCTTCCGAATGCAACTTGTTTTTGTAGTTCCATGACCAGCAAGTGCGCCTACTTCTGTCACAGCAGCCGAATCGCCTAGATCTTCACAGCCTCAGGCCAACCCAATAAAGAGTCGCTTTCAGTGCTACGCGCCTGTCTGTTGTTGCTTATGGCATTGTCATCACAACAGGGCAGTATATACAGGCTAGTTTCATCTCGTTCTCGATGGTTTTCTTGGATATATCTTGCACCCATAAGTGGCCACAAGGGCCGTCAATACGTCACACTGCTCCTCATGACGTAATCTTCTATGAAAGAGGAATAAAATGACCTGTGAATGTTTATTCTTACCGTGCAAGGCTCCCAAGCACAGTGCCATGAGTTCTATGTGAGTAACAAAGGATGATGCTATCACGCCAACCCATAGAAAGACGCTTCCTAGCAGTGAAATCTGAAACACAGTCAGGAAGCGCTGCAAAAGCATCACGACGAGACCTGAAAAAAAAAACAATACGTTACATGTTGAGCATGTAGTTAGCAGTGAAGAAGAAGTTTATGATCCTTCTGGAACATAAAACTGGTGTTGATATTTACATTAGCACAACGCAACATGTTCGCATCACACGTTCGCATCACCCAATCTAAATTGTGAAATGTTGCACTGGCGAAAGCTTCAAAAAGAAATAATATTGCACCGAGTTAAAGCAACCAACATGGTTTCCTACAGATCAGCTCCACAAAGATAGACCCGAAAACTTATCTTTTTGTACACTTGGCCTGCGAGGAAGCAGCAATCGATTTTCAGTGTAGCTCTAAGCACTCGAACAGGGCACAGCAGAAAAGAAAGCGAAGATATGTTTAAACTTTGAGTTGGTTCGGTTTGGGAGGTTTGTCTCAGAGCAACTCAGGCTATGAGAGACGGCGTAGTGGAGGACTCCAGAAATTTAGACCACCTGGGGTTCTTTAATGTGCACTGACATCACACAGCCCAAGGCCGCCTTGTTTTCACCTCCACCGAGAAGCGGCCGCCGAGAGCGGGATTCGACCCCTCATCCTTGGGAACAGTAGCCGAGGGTCGTAACCTATGCGCCACCCCGGTGGGCAAATTTTGAGTTCTGTCGCTGTTAACATGTGCTAACTAGTTGGTGCCTTACGTAGAGGTTCTCTTTATGAGTCCTCTGCAGGTAGCGGGTAGCGGAATTGAAAGTAAGGGAAACTGTTACAATATTAGCCTGCAAGAAAAGGTGATAGACGAGGATTAGGCAACCGCTAATCTTTTAAGAGAGCTCTAAAGAGCTAGCAGTACAGCTTCGCTATGCGCCGTGGATTAGGAATGCCACTATAGGGTTATCTTCCAGCAAGAATTATTTGAAAGAGATCTTTAGAAGTAGAGTGAATTGCAATCAAAATGCAAAATTCTACGCATTCGTGCCTTTCTTTCCACATTTCTTATACTCGCAAAGTCTGGCACTACTCCACCGGCCCGGCCACCGAAGCGTTAGCCTTCGATCTAGTGCGTTTTCAAGTTTCATGTATCGCCACACGTATAACTTCCCCTTTGTGGTGACTGGTGGGGCCATGTGCAGCGGCACCCGTCGTCCCCTCCATTCATGCTGTTTTTCGGTGCACTAGAGACATTACTGGCTTTTACATATCGCGTACTGTCATTATACATCATGTCTCCGACACGTGCTGGAGGTGTCTGGGCTCATCTCTCCATATACTGATTTTGTGAGCGTTGCTATCGCATCCCGACACTGTTTTTCGATGTGCGATCTATGGAGTGCTACGGCATTTGTGCTGTCCATCAACGCCCAAGCATCGTTTATTGACCACAATCAAAAATTTTACACCAAGTGCATCAAGACGTCAGCATGCGCGGCTACAGTTTATCGGTCAGCCAGCAGTGGGGAAGAAAGCGTTCACGTTTGTGCATGGCCCTTCTCTGCAGATGTCTGTAATTTCATCTGGTTCAGATTTTCCAGAAATACTGCATCTGTGCAAAGGTGCGTTACTAAAGCTACTGCTCTACTTTTTCCGACACCGGCGATAAGTGAAGAATTATAATACTATCACTATTAGTTAGACATGGTAATCACAGCATTTTCTGGAAATATTTTAGTAGCTAAGGCTGGTATTTTGCGGGATGCTTGCGCTCAGAAGCGCGTATTTGTCGCAGTAAGCCACTATGAAGAATTGTGCATAATCTAGGCACAATATAGTATAATATAGATTTGGATATCTTGCGTTTATAGTTAGGTCACACAGAGAAATGCACCCATCTTTATCATAAGAACTGTTTTATAGCACAGATCTACGGAAACAGCATCCCGGCCGCTTGATTGCTGGATTTAACACTTTGAAGCAACATATGAGCTATGAGTGCTGTTGCGTTGCTACAACTTTTGGACACCTGGCTTTCTTTATTCTATGGTTTATTGTAGCAGCTGTTAAAAAGACATGGCCTTGGTGAGTTAACCACTATGTGGTTTTTCATTTTATTCCAGGAGGTTCAAAGTGCGGGGCTTGTACAGCAACACTAGATGCTGCCTGCTGCATTTACAGCGACCATCCGCTACTTTATTGCTGACATTCAATAAACACAAATGCATTTTACAACTCCAACCACACGTCCATGTTCTAGAGGCTTTCCACACCCCCGCTACTTCAGCAGCTGTACCTACTGGCAAGTCATGTGAAAAATCAACATTAGAAAAATGTGCTTGTTTTCTGCTGCTCTCCTACTTGACCCCCTAGCGCGCGGTGTAGCTACGCTCTGCTGCTGTGACGATAGACTGCCATTGCTTTCTACTGCTGCCCTACTTGACCTAACATTTCGTGGTGTAGCCACGGTCTGGTGCTGTGATGATGGATTGTTGTTCCTTTCTGCTGCTGTCTTGCTTGACCTCCCACCCTCAGATGCAACTATACTCTGGTACTGTGATGATAGATTAGATTTTTGTTGCCTTCGGCTGCTGTCCTGTTTGACCTGCAACCCTCTGATGTAACTCTACTCTGGTGCTGTGATGATAGATTAGATTTTTGTTGCTTTTGGTTCTTGTCCTGCTTGACCTACTACCCTCTGATGTAGCTATTCTCTAGTGTTGTGATGATAGATAGTTGTTTTTTTCTGCTGGTGTCCTACTTGACCGACCACCCTCTGATGTAGCTATGATTTGATGCGATTACGATATGTTGTTCCTTTCTACTGCTTTTCTGCTCGGCCTACCTACCACCCTTTCAGGTAGCTATGCACTGGTGCTGTGACGACAGATTGTTCTTCCTTTCTGCTGCGTTCCTTCTTGACCTGCCACCCACGGATGTAGCTGCGCTGTAGTGCTGTAACGATAGATTAAATTGTTGTTCCTTTCCGCTGCAGTCCTGGTCGACCTGCCACCCTGTTAAGCCGCTATGCTTCAGTAGCTGTGACGATAGATGAAAACTCCAGAGACACCAAGAGTAAAAACTTCTAGGGGGGACTTTGGATCACTGAGCTGCCATGAGGCGAAAGCCTCTATCGCGCTGTGGTCCGAAATCCTCCACCTCTTCGCTCTGGTTTCACTCCCAAGTTCGCGATGAAGCGATAGCGTAAGCTGCCAACCAACATATAAAGCCCCGCTTTAACCGAGCTGTATGAACGTGCCTGCGTGACCTAGGGATAAAGTAAATGCAAGGGTCTTGGCAGCCTGATTCTCAAATCACTCTCCCATATGAATGGAGAGCCCGAGTTGGCAGCTCCTGCCGAACGTAATGTCAGGAAGCCATACGTCAAGTTATTGCTCGGCCATGTGAGCTGCCAGGTACCCCCTCCCACGTAACGGAAGCGTTAAGGACGGACGGACAGACAGACGGACACGATCCGTGAGCATGAGCCATTAAAGGCCATCGCCTTAATACTTATTTATTTACAGTACCTTCAGGGTAAAAACACATTATAGAGGAGAGGGGCGAACAAAATTATTAAAAAAATAGCAAATCAAAAAGGCGTAGAATAACAGCAAAAGTACCATTTGAAAGAATCATGGCAAACGTACCAAACTAAAAGTATGAAACTTTGTATGAACTAATAGATCGAAAGAAAACGCAAAACCTGAACGAGCAATGATAAAAACAAATTGATAAAAATGGCAGGTAAATGGGGCCCAGTACAACAGGAATGTGAACAGCAATGACGTCATTCAGGAGCAGTTTACCGAGTTATTTAACGAATTTTTAAAAAGGGCGGGGTCTTTGATATTACCTAGTCATGCAGGCAAATGATTCCGTTCAGATGAAGTATTTGGCGAAAGTAACCATTTTGCAAGATGAAATGCGAACTTTGTGTTGGTGGTCATGGCAAGCAGAAAGAAATGAAGATGGATGGATCTAAGATGATCGGAATGTCGGGTTGTGAAAATAAAATTTGGGAAAGCGAAAAATGCGCGTTATCTTCCTACGGATGTTTAGAGCTGCTTTCATTTCTGTGTCACTGGCAATGCGGTTGGCGAGTATGAAACCGACTAATCGATTTTGTTAGCTTCTAATGCTTCAGTTAATGTACTGTGATGTGGGTCCCATATTGATGAAGAGTATTCTAACTGTGGTCGAACAAATGTTTTGTAAAGTTTCATTTTTAGCGAAGATGGTTCTAGGAAAACATTACGCTTCAGGTAACCTAGAGTTTTATTGGCTTTGGATGTGATGACTTCTATGTGTGGTTTTCAGGACATTCTGTTAGTAATGTGAACACCAAAGTAGCGGTATGATTTTACGGATTATAAAGTAAAATTGTTTCGTACGTATGTTGAACACGGAGTGTTAAAGCGGGAAATAAGCATTGATTAACATTTTTTTAATGATAAGTTCTATTTACCATGTACAGCACCAGTTAATCAAAGAATTCAGATCAGCTTGAAGCCGACTAGTTTCTGTCGTGTTAGGGCCTTTGGTCATTTTGCGGTATATCACGCAATCATCTGCAAACAAACATAAATTGGAAGCAATTTCATCGGGTAAGTCGTTTATGTAGATTAAAAACAAGAGAGGGCCTAGAACTGATCCTTGAGGCACCCCAGATCGTCTTGGTTCCTGCGGAGTGAGCGGACGCGTTTCACCTGGGCTCCGTGTTTTTTTCATTGAACTGCCAGATTTTTTGAGTCGCACCTTAATGAAAGTGCGTCGACAGCATGCATGAAGTTGTGTGGACCACCGGGAACTCGAATTCCGAGGTAGGGGACCGCTTTTGCCAAATTTAAAGGACTTTTGTGCGCCGAGAGGAGCGCCCGCAGCTGGGCCTAACGTCGACTCCGGCCTTGGCCGGAGGAGCGGTAGGCCCAGCCCGAGCCTCGGTGAGGCCGCCAGCGGAACATCGAATCATCGGTGATTACGCAAGTGAGCATTGACCTAAGATAACTACAGCTATGCGAGTAGAGGTGGACGGCGTCGAAATTCCGCCGGACCAGTGCACAAGATCGCAAGGCTGGAAAACTGCCGGCGAGAGGGTCAGGCACAAAGGCATGGGCAAGTTAGGCCTAAATGCCGTACTTCAAACGAACCAAGATGGCGCCAAGGCCATGGCTGCCACTGGCAGCGATACACGTCACTCAAGGGCGAAACGTATAAACAAGGGCAAATTGTTGAAGGGCGCGCGCATGCCAGACTTGCCGCGCGGCGACATAAAGATCGTATTACGACCACGAGGCGGGCTCCACGTGAGCGACGTGACCCGCGTTGAACTAAGTCGTGCAATTGTGGCGGCGGCACAGATCCCCGGCAATGAAGCAAGTGAAGATGTCGTGTGCCCCAACCTCCAGCAGAACATCGTTGTGGTGAGCACCTCCAAGAGAGAGAACGCCGACCTATACACTGCAGTCGGAAGGATCGACATACGCGGCACGGCACACGAAGTAAGTACCTACGAAACGGCCCCCCACGGCACGGTGAAGGGCGTCATAAGGGGCATCCCGCTCGAGGATACGGCCCAGGATATTCAGGACAATGTTGTGCACAAGCATAACCCAACGGCGCTACAGGCAAACCGGATCGGTAAGACCCGATCAGTCGTCATTGCTTTCGAAGGGCATAAAGTACCCAAATACGTGAGATACGGCAACCTGCTCATGGAGTGCACGTTACATAGAAAACAAATCGACGTATGCTATGCGTGCGGAAGAGTGGGCCACAGAATGGACGTGTGCCCGGATCCTTCGAACACGATCTGCCGAGGGTGCGGAATCTCCAACCCCGCCGAAGATCACGAATGTGTCCCGAACTGTGGCCTGTGCGGAGGCAAACACCTGACAGCGGACAAGGCCTGCAAAGCCCGCTTCAAGACACCCTACGTCGTCCGCCGGCGGCGCTGGGAACGGCGCCGAGCAGAGGAAGAAGACATCGGGAGAAGGAACCAAGACAAGAGAGGTCCTGCAGGCGGACCCCACCGCAGCGCCTCCAAACAACGGGGCCGGTCACACACGCCGGGCCGCAACAGCAACAACAGTGGCTGTCAACAACAGTCGCCAGAGTCAACCGGACACCGAGGGATCGCCGAGAAAAAGGTGGGCCGGACCAACAGGTCTCCCGTCGCTCTAACCAGCGACACCGAATTCCCACCCCTCACCCCCTCCCAACCCCTTAACTCACAAGCGAATCCGCAAAAGGACAGTAGCGAAGTGATAGAGCTTAAGAGGATCATAGAGCGCCAAAACGCTCAGATCCAGGAACAGAACGCCCAAATACAGGCGCTTATGAATAAGATCGAAACGCTAGCGAGTAACGGCAGCTTGGCAAATTCAGGACCCCAAGACAACACGGCGACAAGCAACGCCGCAGGCTTGCGCAAGGTGCCGCGGAGGGCCCCCCCCCCCCTCGCCCCGCCAAGGGCGGACAGCTGGAGAGGCTGAGGCCATGCAACGTGCAGCAAATAACCTAGAGGCGATGGACGCCGATGAGAGCCCCGCGAGCGGAGAGGAAACTGCGAACGCAGAGACCACGACCACGGTAACGACACAGATCCCGCGAGAAGGAGAGCTTATGGCCATTTTGGCCGCAATTTCCCAAATTAACGAAAGGCTCAGCAAAATAGACGACCGACTTAAAGCTGTCGAGAGTCAGCCTCAGACGCCATCGGCGAAGCACAAACGTCAAGCGCTAAAAGTAGCCTCAACATCGGTGAGGAACCACTTCGCGTCCCTGAAAAAGGAGCGGGCCGAAAAAATAAAAAACGCGATCGCGAAAAGGCGCAATCGACTCGAGACAGCCGGAAAGGATGATGCAGAAGCCAAGTAAGAAGCACAAGAAGACCGGGGG
>JAJIZL010026525.1:132393-153834 GCA_023969395.1 Amblyomma maculatum
ACCACCGAATTATTTCGGGCTTAATAAATGTTGATTCCTCCTCCTCCTTGAGGCACCCCAGATTTGAGGATTCAAAATGATTTTCAGTGTCGTTAGCAGTAACGATTTGAATGCGGTTAGAAAGGCATCGATACACTCATATGCAGTTGTATCAATGTTAAGGCACCGGAGCTTATGTAGTAGACGACTGTGGTTAACCTCGTCAAAGGCTTTATAAAAATCTAGACAGATGCAGTCAATTAGGAAACCTGAGCGAAAAAAAAAATAAAGCTGGAAATGCACAGATTACTTACATGACCTACAATCTGCAAACCTTCTGGCCATCTTACAGGCCCTCACCTCGATTACTGCAACGTGAAACCTGCTAACCAAGCTGTAGGAAATTCGCCCCCCGAAAAGGAGTGTGGTGGCGCGTAGAAATGAAACTATCCCATAACTTCTCCGCATTGTTGGCTGTACAAGACAAAAGGAGAGAAGGTGATTTTAAGATATGATTCCGGACACTCACATTTAATTAAACGGTCCATCGCCAACGCAAGTATAATTCAGAGCATCAGGAAGTCATGTGTACATAAGGTAGAGCAAGGACTTAGCCAACATGTTACAAGGTTGAAAGTCGACGGGTAACCGAATATCCGCCTGGCCTCGATTTCTGACAAAATTCTAAAAACATTGACGGCAAAAAAAAAAATAAGAAAAAAAAAATGATCCTGAGGGTTCCGAGATGATCACGCGTCCGATTGTCATCCAGCACGTGCATGGACTATCGCACGGTCTCAAAAAGATTGCAGGCAGGCACGATGCTCCTGTGGTGTTCACGGCACCCAAAAAGCTATCGGGGTTGTGCGCGAAAATAAAATGACTTGATAAGACACCCAAACCGCGTTGCACCCCCAACCATCAGATGAAATACGTCAAATGCGATACCGGCGTGGTTTATTTCATTCTCCTCTCATGCGGAACGAACTATGTCGGCCAAACGGGCCGTTGCATAAACAAAAGGCTAAGTGAGCATGCCTACAATTTCGAATCCATCGCAAATACAGGAAACCTGGCTACGCATTATCAGCTCTGCAAATGTCAGCCTCAGTTTGAAAAAACAGCTGTAATTTCGCATTTTGATAAAAAAAAACAAAGAGAAATCACAAAAGCGTTCGAAATAAAATCCGTCGGTGCCGATATGAGTATCAGCTATGTATTTCTGTCGTTGTCTGCGAAAGACGTTGATCTGCTTAAGCTATCGCGATGAGTGTGTCTAGCTGTATGCCTTTGTTGTCTACGATGATTGTTTTCCTCAGGTTTACTCGTGTTTTATGTTTGTCTGATGACGATCACGTTTTTGTGTATACAATGACTTCCGTTTCTTCCACTAAAACCAGTTGTAAGTTCGTGCTCCGTGGTGTTGTGTTTATTGTCGTTCTAGGTGTTAGCGCGGTGAACCACTATGAAAACTAGAGCCCAAAAACCACCACACACAGACATAATAAAAACACAAAACACAAGCGCTCTGTGTTGTGTGTCGTTATTCTGCCTATGTGTGGTTGTTGTTTTTTATTTTTGCGCTCTAACTTTATAATGTAGAATATGCACCAACTCGACCAGCAAGAAGTTTTAATAATATAGTGATTAGAACTAACCAAGACCACCATTTTGAGAGACACATTGAGCACAATCTGAATGCGGCTTAATAACGCGTGGTTTACCACTATTCGTGCCAAACTCAACAAGCAAAAGCCGCTGCACGGAAACTGCGACACAAGCACGCGCGCGGGGAATAAACCTACTCTCCCCGTACTATACTGTATGAACTAGGCTGCCGACCCGCCCCCTGACGCAACACTGCAGGCAGTCGGCGCTCTCCACTTAACAAAAACTTTCCCCTGGGAGCTACTTAATACCAGTGCCATCCAGAACATTTTGTGGATCATTGATGTTATAGGGAAGCCTGCATATTTCAACCATTTTTGACGTGGAGTCCTGTAATCGCCAAATGTATGGGTTTGAAGATATGAAATTTTGTGCCACTGCCTGCCCTCACGCCATACCTATAATTTCTTCTGGTTTCATTCCCACGCAGGCCGCCCATGGTAGGCACCAGGGATAGCGTGCCGTTGCTGCTCGCTGAAATAGAGTCGACTCTGACGGCGCTGATTACGCTATCGGGATCGCTCTGCGTGTGCGTGCTCAGCGCCATGACGCAGTCCATTCTCATTACAAAACTTATCCAAGATTCATCCATGATAGGGCAACTTATAAAGGCACACACTGTTTCATCAAAACTAATTTCACAGCCAGTCTCGAAAGAGGCTGATCCGTAGCTCTCGCACCTCTCATCTCACCAACGGGGATATGTAATAATCTCTGTCGTCATCGGTGACAAGATATTTTTATATGTATAACATAACGGTGGTAGAGCTTATGTGCTAGCTATATATTAGCGCACACCCAAATACAGCAATGTTTGCTTATTTTGACACCAATAGCCATGAGTACGACTCTATTATTGTGCTAGCACTTCACTTTTTCGAGCTATATAATTCGCTTCGTAGAAGTACATGCAATAATTATCACGAATTAGTAAAATATTCGGTTAGCGTTCAATTATAAGCTCTATCACTATTCATATACATTTGAGTTTGACTAAAACTACTTGCCTTCTGGTCGAATATTTAGAGGAATCCCCTAAGGTAGAGTAGATTTGTAATAAGCGTAGATAATATATTTGTTGGTAGCTTGCACCCAAGCCTGCGCTTGGGTGCATGTCAAAGAGTAATTGCTCCCTTATTACTATCCTATGCGAGTTTTAAGAGGTGCTGAAACGCAACCTAATCGAGAAGGCGTCGAAATTAGTAGGCAGCCGCCTGAGGAGTAGGCAGTTACTTGCTTTGCTAATATCGACTCTGACTGAAGAATAATCTACAAAATTTATCGAATGATGGCTGGAACGGCCCACGCTGGCGGGTCAGTGGTATAGAACAGAACAAACATCGTACGTTGTTTCGTCTTGCGCAATGCTGAAATCTCGGCCCGGCAGCAAATATCTAAGTCCATTCTTTAACCAATTGTCAGAGCATCCGTGTGCGCAAAAAGCGTGCTGTTTAAGCGGTGGGGCTTGGTATCATTACCCAAAGATAATTACATCTAACTTAAAATTCGCCATTCATTTGTTGTATTCGAACGCCCGTAGAAATGCATTTGCAAGCAGGCACTGCAGACGACTGATCTTGCGACAACCTGAATAACAAACTTTTACATGGCCCCGAGGTCGATTGCTGATCCCGGTCTATATAAACAGATGGCGCATAAGCCGATATAACAAAGAAAATTTCAGGATGCCGCAGCTGGCCGCATCGTCTCGAGCTGGCTCGTTTCATTATTCGGATCATGACCCTGACATGCAAACTGGAGCAGCTTGAACACTTACTGTTACCGTTTACCCTCAGGGGCGATGCACGTTGCGGAAAGGTGGTGGCCAACATTCCTTCGTATTTGGATCACGCTGCTCAACCGCTAGCTGTGTGTGCAAGCTACACCCCGTTGGTGCTCAGGAGAGCAGCAGCGGAGATGCAGCGATAGCGAGAGCTATCCCCTCATTAAAAAATTTAAAAGCTCTGCTCTCCCAGTCAAAGGGCACTCGTACACGTTTGTTGAGCACCCGCCTACACCAAGAAAGGGGAGTTCTTTTTTTTTTTTTTCATGGATACAAAGTATTTGAGGATGAGAGAATATATGCTGGGTTCCAGTCTCAAATAGTCGGGTCACTAATTATAAAACGTTAGCACCATTTTGGACACCCTTGGCCCTACAGAGATAGAGATTTAGATTTCATACGAAATACTCGTCGAGATAGCCGCCCGGCTTAAGCACGCAGCCCTGCATCTAATCGATAAAAAGATAGAAAGTATTGTCGATAACTTCGGTAAAATTGTGACGCTATGCAGCTTGGATTCCGTAGAAACCTGTCCCTTGTCACGAAGTTTAATGAAACCGTTCATTACTGACGCCAAAGCGTTAAAGGAAAGTTCAAACGGGTTTCAAATTGCATGAAGTGCACTGGTTAGAAGGAAGGGGCCTTATTGATCATTTGTTTAAATTTTTGCAGAATTCTGCCTATAGACAAGCCGAAATTGCTTGTTAGTAAAAGTGCCCCGGGCACGCTCTTTTCGCTGCCGGGAGCGGCGAAAGCGGGGCGCCGAATTTAGGGAACAGGCGGATGTGACGTCAATCTTGGAATGCCGGCCGGCAAGGCCGATGGCGTGATTTGCACTCTTGGTCCGCTCCATCCTGAGCTTTGGAGATCAACGGATCAGCACAATCTGCTGCTGGTGACGTCTGTTTTCTCCAGTTCGGTCGTTCTGTTCTAAATATTTCGCGTGTTCAAAGGTTCCAGGAGGTCGACCAGCAGACACGCAGCTATATATTGCAGAGCAGCGCGCCCCGCGCTTCGACACTTTCCGACAGTGCGCCTCCTTTGCCGAGTTGTAAAGTAAACGTGTTCAATGTTCGAAAAGCATTTCCCTCGTGCCATTAAAATAAAGTTAGAGAGTCTCTTATTAGATACTTGTTAAGAGGAAAACGGCGAAAGCCTGCCCATACTCTCCTATCATTTGCCTGTCATCATTTTCCTCTTCCTCTTTCCGTAGTCGTGCTGAGTCATGCCTAGTAATTAACACTCATAACTAAGCACATTTACTCAGTTCCAGTCAGTTGCGGCCATTACTAGTCATCGTCTGATATATTAGTCGTTCTGTAATCATCATCATTTTGTTAGTCATCACCATCATTCAATAACTCTATTGATAACTATCGTTTAACTTGTATTCATTACCACCCAGTCGAAAAAAGCTACAGAACTCTGTCAAAAATACGACAAAATATCCTATAGTTCTGTCGTAACCATCAGATTTTTCTGTAGTTGTGTAGTTTTTCTGTAGTATATTTTTGTTGTCTGTAGTTCTGTAGCACTTTTCTGTTGTAACTACAGAAATTTCTGATGTTACTACAGAATGTTCTGTTGTCGCAACAGGTTTCCCGTCAAAAACCGCACAGAAATTCTGTCGTAACATCAGAAAATGTTCTGTAGTTGTTTCCGACTGGGCAATCACCATCAATAGTTTTTATCCCCATTTTCCTCCTCAGACATCTTTTATTAACAAGTGACACATCACCGCACAGATCCCACGCACAAATTCGACGCACAGATCCCGCGCGCAACTATCGCGCACAAGTTTCGCGCACGGGATTTCGTTCCGTGAGCCTAGAAAGAGTGCGTAACGCGACTAGTAGATCAGCACCGCTTTCGGCTGTGCGAACATTGGTGGTACAGGAGACATGGTGCTTCATAGTTTCCCGGAAGATAAACTTTCACCGCAAATGAAAAAAAAATATCTCTTAAATGAAAAGAACAAAAATTCTTGCCTTTTAAATCAGCTTGGTTGGATGATTTTCGTGCCGATGACGACCACTAAATCTTGGCAGTGATTGCGTCAACTTGGGATCCTAATTAAGTCAGCGCTACTGAAGTCGGGTGCTGTTCTGCCGTTGTTCTCACACCTTTATAATTAAGTTAATATCCTAGTTGCACGGCTGGCCTCATTGCCGTTACGTTTAGCCGAGGTTGCCGAATTTAAATATGAGTCGCGGCTCACTGTTACACAGCTCGTCGCCATTCTCGGCTACGTCAAAGATTACCAATTAAGTACGCGGTGATCAACAGAACGAAGCGGCATTTGCAGTAGCCATTTATAACGCAGTGTCTGGAATGCCGTGCGGTTCGCGCGGCCACAGCGCACTCAATTAAGCATCGCCCGAAGGCAACATTGCATGCATCCCCATGCGGCGCCGGCCGCGTCGCTTGCAAACCGTACGTTGGACCCCTTGCGCTAAGCTGCAACAAAGCGTGCTAAGATTTATTGTTATCCTAAATAATAGGACCAGGAATGAATCAGTGCCAAAAATTTACCCTTAGTGAGGATCGCTGACTCGTACCGAGATGCTAATAGGAGTGATAACTGTGATAAAAGTAAATTTCTCTTCACAGCTGTGCAGCAGCAGCCGCTCTCCTTTATACATTAGCTCATCTGCAAAAGCGTCGCTGTAATTAATCATGCCTTAATTTCATTGTGAGACAAAGGGATTGACAGTAAGACCGTTCTATAAGTAGGTTGTTTACTACATCGCTGCTCAGTCCCCAAGTGTCGTCTGCCGTAGCGTCGATGCGAAACAAGTAGCCTACAATTGAACGAGGTCGACAGAGAAAACTCCTGTGGGCACCAAGGAGACCCCTCTAAAGACGTCCCAAAAGCCGCCAAAGTACTATAGGGCTAAATAAAGTTTTTCCTTCTTAACGAAGACCAGGGAATTTAGTGCCCGGACTGAGCGCCCGTCCGCCGCGCTCGCTGCCGGCAGCTCGCAGCATCCGATGCTGCAGGATTCGCGAACTTGTCTGATTTCGTAATGCGGCTGGAAACGGACCACTTCAAGGACAAAGCCTTTAATGCCTCTTCGTTATCAGCGGAGGTGTCATGCTTTTGAGAGCGACAGTTAAAAATACATTAATAAACCTTGCCTCCATCGGGAACAGAACCGCCATCCCCTGGATCCCCAGCCAAGCGCTTTAACAACGGCTCCACGCCCCGGATCGTGAAACGCTCTTCGCAGTTCCCCTTGTCTACCACGAGGATGTTAGCGGGGTTTCGCGAGTGACAAATACTACGCCTTTCCTTTCCTGTAAACGAATTATAGAACGCCGGTGAAATTTGATACCTTCAATGAAATGCTGGTTGTGTTCGACATGGGGCGCGCGATATACCGTCACGACAGGTCATGACGTCACCAGGAGATTCATGCATATAGACCAACACCGATCTGGGATGTACGCTCGATGCGGTGGGGTATCTGTCGCCGGCTGGGCCGACTGGAGGTGAAAAGAAGGCTTAGCACCCGTAGGAATACAAGGAACCGAAATATTTCAAAGCAGTTTTCTAATTTGACGGGGCACCTATGATGTCGTTATTCGGTACAGAGCAACTATGAACATCCTAGAACTGATCGTGAAAGTATGAAATCTCGTTTCCGAGGTGAAGTATACTTAAAACATCGCGAAACGTATGGGGTGCGAGTGGAGAGGGCCATGCATAGAAACACATCTAAACAAAACTTATCGCAACATTTTCTCGTTTCACAGGGCCCCAGAAATGGTGCCCGGTCGTTCAACGTTTGACAGCGCTTTGAAGAGGTGTACGACAAAGAATGTGTATGACAAAGAAGTGAACGACAGGAAAAGTAGAAAGGTAGGCTTGAAAATCAAAATGCAGAAGACTACGGTAATGTTCAATAGCTTAGGGAAGGAACAACAGTTTACGTTAGGTAGCGAAGCACTGGAAGTATTAGGCGCATTTGGCAAGCACTCGCAGATTATGACCAGCAGCTTACCGGTATCGCTCAAGAGGAAAGTATACAACAGCTGCATCTTACCTGTACTCGCCTATAGGGCTGAAACGTGAAGGCTAACAAAGAGGGTTCTAGTGGTAAGACGCCCGACTACTGTGCCGGAGTACCCGGGTTTGAACCCGACCTCGGCGGCTGCGTTTCGATGGAGACGAAACGGAGTGGCGTCCGTGTGCTGTGCGATGTCAATGCACGTTAAAGAACCCCAGGTGGTCGAAATTTCCGAAGTCCTCCACTACGGCGTCTCTCATAGCCTTAGTCGCTTTGGGACGTTAAACCCCACAAACCAAACCAAACCAAACTTAAGTTGAGGATAACTCAGAGGACTATGGAGAGAAAAATGTTAGGGATAACGTTAAGAGATAGGAAACGTCCAGAGTGGGTCAGAGAAATAACTCGTCACTGGCATTCTAGTAGAAATCAAGAAGAAGAAATGGGCATGGGCCGAAGATGTAGCGCAAAGAAAGGATAACCGATGGTCGCTTGGGTAATGAACTGGATTCCAAGGGAAGGAAAGCGTAGCAGGGGGCGGCGGAAAGTTAGGTGGGCGGATGAGGTTAAGAAGTTTGCAGGGGTCAAGTGGATGCAGCTAGCACAGGACCGGGTTAATTGGAGGAATATGGGAGAGGCCTTCGCCTTGCAGTGGGTATAGTCAGGCTGATGATGATAACAAAGTATGCTGCGTCATTGCAGATGTAATTTACTTTTAAAACCCTTGTTGTCTAGAATACGAGTTAGAAATGCATTGCGGTAGCGCGGCCTATACAAATTATCTGTAAAGAACCGTTCGCAAAGAAACTGACTTTCTGCTCACAAAAGCAATCGTTTGCTAAGAGCTGGTGCATTATTTTAAGACCATGAATATATGTGCGCAACAAGATTTCACGTCTCAAATCTCTGTAAAGCATATTTATCAATAAATATGTTCGGAGCGTTTCCAGACGAACCAGGAGCGAATCGCCCCAGCGGCTTCTTTTTTTTAATGAAAGTTTTGTACCACGCCCCGAAGCCTTGTTGCATGGCGGAAGTAAAAAAAAAAAAAAACAAAAAAGCCAAGTACTGGTGGCGCACATGAGCCGCTTAATGCAGTAATTCATACCGTCGAGACAAGGTTCATTTTGTAAATAGAGAGGAATGAAACGGAACAGGCACGACCTCATTCCGTTCTGAAAACATCGGTCGTTGCTAACTAGATGCGGCAAGTATTAAAATAAACACATATACAGCTGCGGCGCAATAGACGCATGTGGTAACCAAGTGATTTCAGGCAGAGCACATGCGTCCAGGTGCACGACGCCATTAATGTAAAGCTTCTCTTAGTAGCGCTGTTTACGCGATTCGGACAAGCTTTTCCGGTAGTCCGACATTGCTTCAGCGCACACCACATTCCCTTGCAAGCACTGCAAGTCCGACGATTTACGGGACTGTTCACAGCACGATAAAATGACCCCGCACAGTTGCAGACGACCATTGTTGTGACCGTGCATGGTCCGCGCTTGCGCGCACTATTGTGCGCCTGTGGGCATGGTATTGATATGTGCTGTTGGTGCAAGGGCTCTAAGTGAGCGTGTTCACATAAATCTTTTTGTGTGAGCATGCTTTGATTTGTCGTGACCCTACAACTGCCAAGTTGGCCCTGTCAAGGGAAAGTCTAGAAAAATACAAAGAAACGTCGCCCTGTGAGAAAAAGCCTGAAGTGCTTTTGTTCAACTGTTCACCCTTACCCTCGAGAGGCGCTATTGTCAAGTGAGGAATGCCTATTGTCCAAAGGAGACGATCGGAATGACACGTCCGCTGACGTACAGGAGAAGAAAGGAGCATGAATATTACGGCCATTAGAGGATTTCCCGTGAATGCAGGAAAGAGTTGCAATTGCCGGAAAGGGACAATGCTGGGAGCAGTATTCGTGGCGCGAACGTACACTTGGGTTTCTGAGAAGGAAATCCACTTGCCGGAACCAACATAGCGAATCTTTGCAGAAGAATCGAAATTTACCTCCTCGCCGTTCCCAAGCTCTACCCGCCAACAAGTGACCACGCCCGACGAAACAATACTGGACCAGTCAGTGCATCAGACCATCAGTGCAGTGATGTGATCGATTGGTTGCCGATATCTGAGGGATGGGCCCTGGAACTGATTGGTCAGCATCTTCAGGGAGGGGCTGGACATAGGGGGATTTAAGGACGTTGCAGAGCACGAAATGACGCTCTGAGCCCTGTGTAAACGGCTCATCCAGACGCTTCTCGCTATGAACTCTTAACGCTTGCCATTTTGCTGATATACCCTTCTTTTTCATGTAAATAAGTCTTCTCAAAGTGCCATTAAACCTGCTTGTATATATTTTACCAACTTCGAAGATTCAATCCTTCATCAACCCGGAGTCTCTGCACGCTACCAAGTGAAGGCTGGGTCGACTTAGTCCCAGCGTCACGACACCATACACTACCAAAGTTGGCAGACGCTCCGGAGCTGGAGGCGGCCGCGGAGGGTATCGCCAGCTGCGCCGTCGCCTGCTGCAATTCGCAATTTGTGTTCGGTTCATATTTTCGTACGGTGCTCGACAACTGCTCTATAAATGTAATTCTGTCTAGGATGTATCACTTGAGCGACAATATTATCAAGGTTTTTTACCCACGCATCAACATATCAGACTGTGAACAAAACTGCGCGATTCGCTGCACCCAGCTTGCAGTGAGCCTTTTGGGGGTATCCGGAATTATTCGGGTAGTTTTAAAAGTAGATTGCCTCCACAATGAGGCAGCATACTTTGTCTCATACTTCAAAGCGCTGGGCAACGTTTAAAGACCGGCCGCCACTTCTGGTGCTCTACAAAACGAGACAAGTGTTCCGGTAAGTGTGTTTACATGTGTGTTTCTATGGATCTCTGTCCCAACTCATATTCCCATACGTTTCACGGTGCTTTAAGGATACTTCGCCTCAGCAATGAGGTTTTATACTTTCACGATCTGTTCTAGGATGCTCATGGTAGCTTTGTACTGAATAACGACATCATAGCTGCCTAGAGAAATGAGAAAATTGCTTTGAAATATTTCGGTTCCATTTTTTTATGGGTTAGCCTTCTTTTCACCCCCAGTCGGCTGCGGCGCCGCGAGCGCCCCCTTTGTTTGTAAGCCCGGTGTTGGTCTATACACCCTATTCGTAAATACGGTGCTGGTCCTATAGACCCTATCCAGCCCCGTCGAGGTGGTGCAGTGGTAAGACGCCCGACTACTAGCTGTGCCGGAGTACCCGGGTTCGAACCCGACCGCGGCGGTTGCGTCCTCGATGGAGGCGAAACGAAGAGGCGTCCGTGTGCTGTGCGATGTCAGCGCACGTCAAAGATGCCCAGATGGTCGAAATTACTCCTTAGCCTTCCACTATATAAGAGAAATGCGCAACAACTTAGACAGGACACAGGAAGAAACACATACAACAGTTCACGAGCGCGAACTGTTGTGTGTGTTTCTTCCTGTGTCTTTGTTGCGCATTTCTCTTATATACTATGCAGAACCAACTAGCCCGACAACACGCCTTCCACTACGGCTCCTCTTTCTCACTTTCCACTTTCACTCCCCCTTCCTCCCTTCCCTCACGACGTGGGTCAGGTGTCCACAGAAACAAGTGTGACAGATAATGTGCCTTTCCCTTCCTGTGAGCCATCCAGGCGTCCGTGCGGCACCTTTCATCTGTTGCTTCCTCCACCACACAGCAAACAGAAGCAAACCCAGATGTTTAGGACGCGTTAGTACAGCAGGCATCAGCAGCGTTTGAAATTGATTTGCAGGAAAGAAAAGGCGCAGTATCTGTCACAATTTTCCGCGGACCCATGTACCGCGCCGTAAAGGAAGGGAAGAAGATGGGACTGAAAGAAGAGAGGGAAATAGAGGTGCCGTAGTGGAGGCCTACGATCCACCGCGCTAAATGGTTTTCTCGCCTCATCGCATTTTAGTGGTCCAAAGTGCCCTTTAGATTATTTTTTTGGATGTTGCGTTGAACAACACGCCACTTACACTAAGCTGCAAGGACGGGACGGGCCGCAGCTGCAATATACGCGTGCGCTCGTTGCTGTGCCGTTGGGCGATACTGGAAGGTTGTATAAACGCGCTGTGAACTAGGACTGCACCCTAGCAAGGCTCCCGTGTGCTGTGCGATGTCAGGGCACGTTAACGAACCCCAGGTGGTCGAAATTACTCCGTAGCCCTCCACTACGGCGTCTCTCATAGCACGGCCGCTCGAGTGCGCTTCCATCGAGCGGCCGTGCTCATAGCCTGAGTTGCTTTGGGACGTTAAACCCCACAAACCAAACCAAACCAAACCTATACAATGACTGCTTCATTTTTGCTATTGAAACATGATTTAGCGTGCAAAGGACAATTGTTAGAGCAGGCAAGCTCGTGCGCTTTTCGCACTCGGCGGTCAATTTCCGACTCGCGAAAGTGTGATAACTTCGCTTTCGCTGTCGACGAACTCGACAGCGTCGTTCGTAGAGCCGTATTTTGGAACCGCTGGCTGTTCGAACGCGTAAGGTAAGTGTCCAAGCTGTTGTGCGTTGTTCAAATAATCAATAAAGTTTTAAATCTAGCTTTCAAGTCACCTGAAGCAACGCGCACACAGCAACAACGCCGGCGCCGGCCGGAGATTGATTGATTGATTGATTGATTGATTGATTGATTGATTGATTGATTGATTGATTGATTGATTGATTGATTGATTGATTAAAACTAATTTCCACCGATTTAGGAGGCCCCCTACTCCCCGCTCCTGGCACGCAGGCCTGAGGAACGGGGCTGCCGGAGATACCGAGAATGACGTCATAATGGGCCCGCCCGCAACAGCGGCATTTGTTTGGAAGGCAGACCCACTAGTGCTGGTTTTTTTTTTTTTTTTGTAAAAACAAACTGATGTTTGCGTACTTTTCAGCCATTTTTAAGCATGATAGTCGTGTTCAGCGGACAAAAAAGTACTAAAATACTGCACAGAACTTATTTTTTTGCGAAAAGTGTCTCAGCTTTCCTTTAGAGGCCCCGTATACTGTGCATACCTGTCGTCGGCATGGGTGCTGTAAAAGGAAAATCATGGATACACCCCACACAAGTCTTTCTTGCCATCTCGGGTAGCTCCATTCTGATGCCACGGTACGATGGGATTCCAACCCGGGACATTTAAACCTCGAGTAAGACACGTATGCAATGCAGCGCCACATTCAACCGGCTTCTTTAAAGCAGGGTTTTATATCTAAGCCGGGTGGACTGTCACATGTCGGAGTAGTTTTCGTCTCTATGCTAATGCGTGTGCGTTAGATAATCAGCATCATCAGCCGCACTATACCCACTGCTGGACGAAGGCCTCTTCTATATTCCTCGAAACAACTCGGTCATATGCTAGCTGCATCCGCGTGACCCCTGCAAACTTCTTAACCTCATTATTAATTAAATTAATTGGTTCACAGGAAGGGAAAGGCGCAGTAACTGTCACACTTGCTCTGTGGACACCCGAACCGCGCCGTAGGGGAAGGGAGGAGGGTGGGAATGAAAGTGGAAAGAGAGAAAGAGGAGCCGTAGTGGAGGGCTACGGAGTAATTTCGACCACCTGGGGATCTTTAACGTGCGCTGACATCGCACAGCACACGACGCCTCTTCGTTTCGCCTCCATCGAAACGCAGCCCTACCTGGCTTTCTCCCGCCTCCTGCTACGCTTGAATTCCTTCCCATCGTATCCAATCTGCTGCCCTTTTCGACCATCCCCTTTCTCTCTTCGCACTGCATGTCCTGACCATGCCAGTTTCTCTTCTTATCTCCACTATAATGTCGTTAACTCAAATTATATCTCTGACTCACTTTACATGCTTCCTATCTCTTAACGGTACACCGGCATTTTCCGTTCCATAGCTCTCTGCGTTGTCCTCGACTTAAGTAGAGCCCTTTTCGTTGGCCTCCACGTCTCAGCACCATAGGTTAGTGCAGGTAAGATGCAACTGTTATACTTTCGTATCAGTGATTAAGTGAGCAGTAAACTTGGCGTATACTAACTAGAATCTGGACCAGCAAAGGGAACCGTGCTTTCTCCCAAAACACTGTCCTGTCTTCATAAATTCTGCCTTCCTGTATCCCCATTTCCCCCCTTTAATTGGATGAGATTGATGTAACGCATCTACAAGGCGTTTGACTGCGTTCCCTATCCAGAGCGCATCAAATAACTACTTAAGCCGTTGTCAATACCAAACATTCTTAAGTTAAGGCACATCACTTCTCTTTACAACTAAGAGATTGTAACTAAAAAAAAAGTGCTTAATGGAGCCTTCAAGCGTGAAATTCTGGACTGTCTGTTCTACAGCTGTAGCACGTTGTCACACTGGCAATGATATGTGAATACTTGCTTCCGACGTATGAAAATTGTCTTTCGCTGCTGAGTGTCTGTGAAGATGTTGGCTCATAGAAACCTGTTCTCAAGGCCCTTCCATTGAGCAAAGGTTGCCAAAGTCAAAGTGAAAAATAATTGTTGGACCTAGGGCTCCAAAAGCTTTTGTGTATACGTCCATCCCAACATCCAAACTCAAAAAGCAGCATTTCATTGAAAGTGAGAAAGGGAACATTTGTTTTCGTCTTTGTTTTTGAGAAATATAGGCTGCCCTTTTAAGTACAAAGACGCTGGCGCAATGACCAGCCTTAGGTGAAAGATTTTTCGGTAATCTGCCTAGGCGCACCACAAACTGAAAAATATTGCTTTCAATTCAATACCATTAGTTCGTAACAAGGCAAACATAGCGTTAAGAACTAATGTTTGAAAGAATTGGGATTCGTAAATATCTCTCGAAGTTCGAACCTGCGGAAGCCTGTACAACTCCCATGGTTGTGCTTGGCCAGGAGGCGGCTTCCCGGTTGACACCAAACGCATCCATGAAGTACACGTAGAACAAGCCCGATGTGGAGGAGATGGACGCACAGAACGCCAGTGCCACACAGCAGATGAAAGCGACGTCCCAGTCTTCCTTCTCTTCTACCGGAGTATCTTCCAGCTGACTGCGCGGTATTCCCTTATGACGTTTGACTTCAGGTGGACGTTCTGCTTGTAGCGTGAGAGTGACGCTTGTTGTTGTGGCTGTAGAAATAAGCAAACGAAAATGCACAGGCCTGCTACTGGCTCAGTACATCAGCCACCTCCGCTGCCTGTTTGATTTTTATAGGAAGGGAAAGGCGCGATAACTGTCTCGCTTATTTTATATGGACACCTCAACTGCGCCATAAAAGAAGGCAGGAAGGTGGGAGAGAAAGTGGAAAGAGATAAAGAGGAGCCGTAGTGGAGGGCTACGGAGTAATTTCGACCACCTGGGAATCTTTGCGTCCTGCAGACAGAAGAGAAAATAGAGAAGAAAGAAAAGGAAGAGGGAGAGAAAGACGCGCGCCGCAACAACAGCCGTCGTCCTCCACAGAAACGGTGGCGGGTGCAATGACGAACTACAACAGATAAAAATTCTGTGGCAGGCCAGCCCCCGCCGCAAGCGGCGGTGACCTACCTGTTGTTGTTGTTGTGGCTGTAGGAAGAAGGAAAAGAAAATGCACGGGCCTGCTACTGGCTCTCTAGCTGATCAACCTCCCTTGCCACGAGCAGACAGAAGAGATTAATTAATTAATTGGTTCACTGGAAGGGAAAGGCGCGGTAACTATCTCACTCGTTTTCTGTGGACACCTGAACCGCGCCGTGAGGGAAAGGAGGAAGGTGTGAGTTAAAGTGGAAAGAGAGAATGAGGAGCCGTAGTGGAGGGCTTCGGGGTAATTTCGACCACCTGGTGATCTTTAACGTGCGCTGACATCGCACAGCACACGGACGCCTCTTCGTTTCGGCTCCATCGAAACGCAGCCGCCGAGGTCGGGTTCGAACCCGGGAATTCCGGACAGTAGTCGGGCGTCTTACCACTGTGCCACCCAGGCGGGGCAGACAGAAGAGAAAATAGAAAAGAAAGAAAAGGAAGAGGGAGAGAAAGACGCGCGCCGCAACAACAGCCGTCGTCCACCACCGAAAAGGTGGCGGGCATGGCAGACGGGTGCAATGAAGGCCTACAACAGATAAAATTTCTGTGGCAGGATGGCCCCCGCCGCAAGCGGCGGTGACCTACGTGTCCCAGCCCCATCAGGGGAAGTATTATTGTCCCAGCCCCATCAGGGGAGTATTGTTGTTGTTGTGGCTGTAGAAAGAAGGAAAAGAAAATGCACGGGCCTGCTACTGGCTCTGTAGCTAAGCCACCTCCGCTGCCTCGTGCAGACAGAAGAGAAAATAGAAAAGAAAGAAAAGAAAAAGGGAAAGAAAGACGCGCGCCGCAACAACAGCCGTCGTCCACCACCGATGTGGTGGCGGCTGCAATGACGGCCTACAACAGATAAAAAAATTCGGTGGCAGACTAGCCCCCGCAGCCCCATCAGGGAAGATGGGGCTGAGACAGGTAGGTTCCTTCAAATGCTCATGTTGCAGAAGCAACTGCTCCAACTTGTAATCGTTCCTCAGTAGTACCCTGAGGTAAGTTTTCATTATGCTATTCTAGCTCTTATAGCTTTAATTAACACATTAATTTTTTTCCTACACCAAAATCTTTAATCATATTTGTTTTCAACCTTCAGTGCTCCAGCTATTGTACTACATATTTCAGTCGAATGGTTAGTAAGTCGATTGGAGTCAAAAATTCCTAAACTGTTTTAAAAGTGCTCACCTACTGCAAGTATACTGCCAACATGGCGCTTAGTAAACGTGGTGGTGCTTGTTACGCAGAGAGCGTATGAACTGCGAATAGAGCAGAACCCAGCGTAATACATTGGCTTCGCTGCATACCAATATTTGTTGTTGTTTTTTACATTTCATCAATGAAAGAGCAAAATAAACCTTAACTTTAGCTGCGCCTCTTCTAGGCGTCTGATTGATAGTTGCAGTGAGAAGTATCTTAACACGCGGCTACAGTTATTACATTGCCGCTGCTTTGGAAGTGAAAACGGGACTTCAGTAGGCTCCTTTCAGAAAAACATATTCCGACCGCTCTGCACAAATACTAGAAATATCATTGTCGTTTGTGTGTTTTCCTTCTCTTCTTTTCATATGTCCAACCCTTTCCTCCTCTGTGCACGGACTCCCGGGGAAGGAACAAAAAGTGCTCATTGTCTCCAGGCCAACGGCCCTAGGTACAGATGCGGACATAAGTAAACGGAGCACGCTATTCCTAACTAATTGTAACCGCGCCTTCCGTGTCGGACATAAAAAAAAAAAAAAAATATTTGCACAAAGCGCACTGGCGTCTACTACTAGCATGTACACATCACAGTTGCAAGATTTAATTATTCAAGCCATGAAAAATATTAGAAGCAAAGGCGTGCTCCAATTACTTTTTTCCGCACCGATACATGCAGCACGAGTGACTCCAGGGGTAACGGGTGTTACGTACGCTAATGTCGGCAACGGACAATGTTTAGAGTCAGAAAAAAAAAAGGAATATTATAGAACCGCATACCCGCGGGTGTGCCGTCGCTGGTAATTCCGGCTTCCGGTAGCGATATATGTGATGCCATGCTCGAAAGTCAAACAGAATAGGCGGGCAGAAAGTTCCCTCTCGAAAGCTGGCAACCAAATGCCTTAGCTATAGGGCCCAGGAAAATCATATCCCGTCGAGAGGTCGCTAACAGCTGCGTGGCAGCGGCAGAAAGCATGCGCTCTGTAACAACACAGGAAATCCACGGGATACGGACCAGCTTTACACGACACACGCTAAAGCAGAATTGTGTGATGAGTCTCATGACTGCGAAAGATCATTGACACTGGGCATTTCGTAAGCAAAAGAATTGAACTGTACATGAGGGGCTCGTTGTGATACACAAATGAAAGAAGCCAACAGACGGGGATGTCAAGGAAAGCGTAAAATTTTTTATTTTTTTTTTTTACTTTTTGCTGCTGACTAGAATTTGTGATATAATCAATTTCGGGACATATACAATTAAAGACAAAGTAGAAGGAAAAAGAGCGTGTCGTCGATGATGGAAACCGAACCCACGACCGCCGAATATCGTTGTTTCCGGTGTTCTTATCAACTGAGCAACTGAGGCTACATCGACCGCTGTCCAACCTTCTACTTTCTTGACTATTAATGTTGTTTTTTTACCGAACCTTGAGAATGTACACAAGCGCCACATTACAGCACTAATTCAGGTCAGTAGCAAAAATAAAAATTAAAAATAAATCCCCTACGCTTCCCTCGGGATCGGTGGCGTATTATAATTAATTTGCGAAGAAATGCGCTATGTCGAGCTTCTGTGGCGGCGATACGCTTCGACAGTGAAACGATGGACGGTCACGACTACCCAGCGATTCGCCGTTGGGGTGCATGGTAGAGGCCAATAGTGATCAATTCCAACGCGACCAAGTGGCCGGAGTGGACTACGGAGATGCTGTAGGGGCACTGGTGGGTATCGAGAAGAGACTTGCGGTCGGGTTTCCCATTTGCGGTTATTTTGCGCCAGAATGGCTACTTTACCACCCTGTCTGACGACGAAAACTTCTGTTTGACTCCCTGTCTACTTCTAACGTTTTTATCGGCGACACAACTCAACAATGTTCACTACTAAGAGGGACAATCGCAAGCAAATACTGAAGAAACATTATCTGCAAGCTTTTCTGTCATGTTAAACAATGTGCGCAAGCGTCGTTGTCGCCAGCAGAGTTGTTGGCATCGAGGCATATACGGCATTCTCCACACTGCCTTTTATTCGTTTTGAAATGGGTTTTACGAAATGGGTTATTTATGAGGGGCGATGCGTATAAAGGCAATAGGACTTCTCGACAGCTGCGCACTTGATCAGTCGATATGTTTCAGTTTGTGGAACGCAGTGGCATCGTACGAGGACACTTGCGATGAATTCTACTTTCGCCACTTTGCGCAACGCATATTATTTTTTTTTTTCTGCGTTGCAAGTTCCTTTGAGGTTGTCCCCTGAGCGCGTGTTCTATTGATGGAATTGTGAGACAAAACCAGATAGACGATGAAACCAGGCTTGTTGTCCATATGACAATTATTTGAATAAAATTTTGATCTCCAGGTGCATAACACATGTTCGACGTTGAAAATGCCAACTTGTTTGGTTACATTGTGCTAAAATTCATTTTAAAAAAACACTGCCTACTTTCGACAGGAGGAGGAAACAGCTTTATTGAATGGGCCAGGTGAGGGAGGGGGAAGGGGGATTAGTGGAAGAGGAAGACGGTGGGTCCTCGAGGAAGACGGTGGGTCCTCAAGCTGCTCTAGGTCGCGAATGTCCTTGAGCTTCGGCGACCCTTATAGGTTAAGCGCATCGAATATTTGATCGTTTATTTGTTTGCAACACACCCGTCGACTGAAGAACACCAAAAAGGCTGAACTTGATGCGATGGAAGAAAAAAAAGTTCTAGGGGTTTATCCATGGCTTGAGCCAGGTGATAGAGTGAAAAGCAGGCAGGCAGCTCTGAGTGTTGCAGCGATGGCCTCGTTAACACCCGGTTTTCAATCCGCGTTTTTTTTCATAATTTTTATTTAAATTAGGTTTTGGGAGAAGAAAGGAGCCTTATGCGTTTGAGTGGAAGCCAGGGAGTTGTGGACACCTACACCCAATCAGATCACGATCATCCGTTCATATTTTTGTTCTTGTTTTTGATTGATTGATTGAATAATTGATTGATTTATTGACTGATTTATTTATTGATTGATTGATTGATTGATTAATTGATTGATTAATTTATAGATATTGTGCACTGGTTTATAAGAAAGGAAAGGTGCAGTATCCGTTTTTGACCTTCAGGTTTCTTTGAAGTGACATATATCCCCCCCCCCCCCCCCCCCAATTCAGGGCTGCCTTTCCTTTTAAGACAAGAGCCTTTCTAGGCTCGTGGAACGAAATTCCATGCTTGAGATTTCTGCACGTGATCTGTCATATTCCGTGACGTTCCGCGAGATGTTTTCTCGTCTAGAGTTCCCTCCATCTCAAATCCCAGACTTGAACGCGTCCCAAGAGACGCCACGGGACAGGAGCGATTTGATTGATTGAACGTCCTTTATTGAATAGGAAGGCTTATGGCCATGGATGGGGGTAAAGGGGAGTAGGCAGAATATCCATTGTTTGCACAGGTCGGCACTCAAATCAAATTGCTCTGACCAGGAGCGATTTTGTACCGCCAAAACACACTTGCCACTTATATCTTCGCTCAGGATGCCCGATCTATAAAAACGAAGATGTCGAGGCCGACATCCACCACTTGCTGTGGGACTGCCCAGCACTCAAGCCAACACGAATCCGGCACCTGAGCATAGCTGGCCTTTCAGCAACCAATCCTGTCTCATACTTCACTTGGACGCAGGGGTACCTCATCATCGCTCACTTCTGGACTTCATAAAATCAGCCAACCTTTTTCCATTCATTTCATCATTTATTCATCCTTCATCTCATACCATACTGATGCCCTGAGGCAATAAATATCGACTTTAAAAAAAAGAAAAAAAAACACTTGCTGGAAAAAGCGACAGAAACTGCGTTTCCTATCCTGTAAACCATTTATAATTATATATAGCACTGCAACAAACGCCGCTAAGAGGTAAGCGATGAGAGGCAGGAGGAGGAGAATAAACATTTATTATTTAAAGAAGTCAGGCAGGCAGGAGCATCCGCGCTAGATGGCCAGGAGCCCTCGAGCTCTGGCGACCTAGGTTGCATGCTCGATGGGCCCGCAGTTGGATTACAGGGTCAAGAGCTGAGCATAGCAGCCTGACTTTTGACTTATTTATAGGAAGGGAAAGGCGCGGTAACTGTCTCACTTGTTTTCTGTGGACACCGCAGCCGCGCCGTAAGGAAGGGAGGAAGATAGGAGTGAAAGTGGAAAGAGAGAAAGAGGAGCCGTAGTGGAGGGCTACGGAGAAATTTCGACCACCTGGGGATCTTTAACGTGCGCTGACATCGCACAGCACACGGACGCCTCTTCGTTTCGCCTCCATCGAAACGCAGCCGCCGAGGTCGGGTTCGAACCATGGAAGGGTAAGCTTTCGCCAATCGCGGAGACCACCACTAAGGGCGTCTCTTTCTCTCTCTCTCTCTCTTCTTTTGTTTTTTTAGTTCCCTCACACCTGAGGAGACAGTTGAACGCGCCGATCCCCTTTTTCATCCCCAATAAAGAACCACTTCTCTCTCTCTCTCTCGGGTGAAAGGAAGGCGCAGTATGGCGCTGGCAGTATACTTTTGAGTGAACAACTTCTGCCGGCCTATACGTCAGAGGCGGGACCCCCGGCACCCATCCCAAGCTACGGAGGGCCGGATAAAGTCACTGGAACTCTGAAAGTACCGCAATCAGCGGGCGGCGAGTTGGCAACATTGGGTTATTGTTGCCAGGAATGGTCCAGCGCGATGAACGTGTCGTCTGCTAGACGAGCATGTTTCTCTATGAGCAAAGCGGTGTCTCCCTTGAAAAGGCGTCGTTGATTGATTTTGCGCGGAAAATAACAAATGGTAGTATTAAAGAATGAAATCTTACATGGGACGAGGGTTTACAAAAGCATTTAAAGCGTCGCACGACTGCTGCGCAGCCACGATCGTGTACTTCACTCCTCGGGCGTGTGTGCACAGCAAGATGCAAGCTTAAACTTGTTCTATAGCCCTTCGTTTGTTGCAGCGCAGGTTATTCTGATTTATATAGCCGAAATGAGTCATTCTAGAAGGCTCGCAAACGCAAGTTTTTGAGACCAGGCAAACTGTTTTTAGCAGTTATATATGCTGCGTTCACGTGAGAGGGTTTTGAATATTTGGGGGCTGGGATTTAAAACATTCCTATGCAAAATCTACTACACCATTCGAGCTGAAATAACGTTCACAAAGTAGCAAAATATCGTCTACGTTATCTGATAAGTGATTCAACATCGGTACTTGCCTAGATTTTCCGAAATCGAGAAAAAACTGCTCTCGGCGGCGTGCACAATTTTCGCAGAAGAGAGTCGAAAAGCTA
>JAJIZL010026525.1:159929-180944 GCA_023969395.1 Amblyomma maculatum
GGATGGATGGATGGATGGATGGATGGATGGATGGATGGATGGATGGAATATAGGAGCGTCCCCTTTGAAACGGGGTGTTAGCAGTTGCTACCATTCTCATTTTTCCCTCTATATCTTAATTATTGTTTTAGATTGGTTAACTATACCATAATTTTATTTATTGAATTTTTGTTTCCACATTACTAACATTATGGCACTTTTCTGCTTTTAAGCCACCAATCTTCCAATCGTTTTTTGCTAGCTTCCATCGCAGGTTCATTCACCCGGACACTGGTATCTCTAAATCCCAGAGCTTTCAGGAAGAGTGACGGTGCCTACATCGACTTCCGGATGGATACCATTACATTCCAGTATAATATTGTCAATTGTTGCAGTGGAGTTACCACATACTGCACATGCATCCTCTACATTGCTAAATGTCCTTTTGTAGCTGCGTGTTCTAAGGCATCCTAATCTAGCTTCAAAAAGTAGGGCACTGCCTCTGGAGTTATCAAAGAAAGCTTCATTCCTAATATTAAGTAGATCATAGGAACGGAAATGCGCAGTATCTATCACACTTGCGCTGCGGACACCTGGAAAAAAAATTCGTTCACAGGAAGACAATTCGTTCACGCTCTGTACACCTGAACCGCGCCGTAAGGGAAGGGATGAAGGTGGAGCTGAAAGTGGAAGGAGAAAAAGGGGAGCCGTAGTGGAGGTCTACGGGGTAATTTCAACCATCTGGGGATCTTTAACGTGCGCTGACATCGCACAGCACACGGACACCACTTCGTTTCGCCTCCATCGAAACGCAGCCGCTGCGGTCGGGTTCGAGCCCGGGAATATCGATCGGTACAGTAGTCGGGCATCTTACCACTGCACCACCCCGGCGGGGCAGCGGACACCTGAACCACGCTTAAAGGGAAGGGAGGAAAGTGGGAGTGAAAGTCTGCGCTTAAAAGGAAGGGAGGAAGGTGGGAGTAAAGGTGGAAAGAGCGAAAGGAGAGTCGAAGTGGCTCGCGGACCCGTCTTTTTGAAGGCGAGGCCTTCAGCATATACGCGTAAAAGTATACTGAGATTCTCCTAAATTACAGGTTAAGCAGGAGACTGGTGCCACCACCGGATAAAAGCCTAAACAATAGGGAGGCAGTCGCATGGCGGCGCCTGCAAGCTGGGAACTTCGCAAACCCGGTCACTCCCACCTTCATCCCTTCCCTTACTGCGTGGTTGCGGTGTCCACAGAAAACAAGTGACACAGTTACCGCGCCTTTCCCTTCCTATAAAAAAATAAAATAAATAAATCTCTTCTGTTCGCAAGAGGCAGCGGAGGTGGCTCAAGTAGCACGCCCGTGCATTTTAACGCGGTAGCGTTAAGGAGCTCGTGTCGCAGAAAAGCCGGTGTCGTCGGCGGCGTTGGCCGTGAGCGATAAATCCCGGCATGCACTTCATAAATAAAAAGCAACTTCCAAGATGGGCTGGGTGGGAATCGAACCAGGGTCTCCGGAGTGTGAGACGGAGACATTACCACTCATCCATGAGTTTTTGTTTTCTTTATTGCCGACTTGGACATTCAAAACAAGACGATGAACAATAAAACGTGCCAGCACACTTTCGCGTGGCGCGGCGGGTTAAAACTTTTTCAGTTTTACCAAACTGTCAAGCCCATGAATCCATTGTGGCTGCTCGGGGAGTGCCATATGCACTTCCCTGAACCGCACAACACTGTGTATGAAATGTTCTCGTACAGGATTCACTTGTATATCTGCATTGTTAAACTGCATTCTGGTTTTCCACAAGCTGTGGAGGCCCAGGAGCATTATTGTATCAAAGGGAAACTCCTCTGTATTAGAAAAAGGTAAAAATCGTATGCCATATGCATCTGCAGGTAGCTCTTTTTTTAAAGTTCTCTGAAGCACATCCCAGAAAAAAAATGGCATCCCAACAGTCCAAAAACGCGTGTTCTATCGTCTCTGGTCTGTTACACAAGAAACAGTTTGTTGACCAATGGACGAACAGGCCTTTAGCGTGCATCCATGTTTTGACTGATAATGTGCTAGTGTGGAGTTTAAAGAAAAATGATTTGACTGGTGGTGATATTGGCATCTTCTTAACTCTCTTGAGTACATCATCTCCTGGGCCTGGACAGTGCGACAAACGGTATTTCGGTACAGGTAGCATTGTGTCCACTAGGTCCGCATACAATTTTTTCAGCTTAACATTGCACAAATACTCCATGGAAAAGCGCATATGCAGCAATCTGTACGCGATCACCACTTCTCGCAAGTACCCTCTTACTGTACCACCTACATTGAGACACGAACTGACAAGAAAATTAGGAAGGAGTCGACCAAGCCGAACTTGGATTACAGTTCTCAGGAAGACATCATTTTGGTCACGAAGGTACATGAAACGCGAGACAACTTGTCGCAAAAATAAATTCGCCAGACCAAGCCCTCCTTTTTGTACGGAAAGAAACAAATTTGTTCGGCTCGTCCTTTCCCAGGTCGACGCCCAAATGAAAACGGCAAAAACACGTCGAGTTCGATGCTTGAAAGCGGTACAAAAGCGCTTCTAGTGAATGCGGTGTTGCCTTAGAAACGTGCCGTAGAACGTTATACTGCGGTATATATCGGTAATTATGAGCATGTTACTTACAGAAGTCGCAGTTACACGAGTAGCGAAGTACGTTTCCGCTACATTTCTTCTGCGCTCTGCGCACATGCAGAGCCATCTTGCGGCAAGCACAGAAGAACCCCTCCTCGCAATGTGCGGCGCTGCCCCGACACGTGGCGCGCCACTCGCCCCTGACGTTTCGCCGTGCATTCTCACGGGTTGTAGAATCAAGCGTCTTTCCTTCCTTTAGATCACTATCTTCGCTCACCCGCTTCTCCCCTTCGGGCCGCGCGGGTACCGGTGCGAGGATGCCCCAATACCCTTGCGTTTAATAAGTTTTCTCGACGAGGTGCAATAACGCTATCGCGTTCCACTCTTGAAGTCAAAGCTTAAGCGTCCTCCAAATTTTTCTTTTCCTTCTTCCTACAGCCACAACATCCTCGAATGCAGCACCACAGAGCATATATAGAAATAGACTAAAAATATAGTCCTCACTCAATTAACGTGACATCAAGGATGTGACGTCATTCATCTGCCGTTAGCTATAAGGACAAAGCGGGAACGAATGCGCTCCAACGCCGCCGGACGGCGCTTCTTGCCTTCCGCGAGTCAGATGCTGCGCCTTTCCTTCCCTGTAAACAAATTACAGAACAGATGCGCTCGACATGAAAGCCAAGGAGAGTTTAGCTGCTGGCGAACGGCGCAGAAGACTGGAAAAAAACTGCTGATCCCTAGGTAGACACTGCTTTTCGCTACGTATATCCGGAGCAGAGCTAAGCCATCTTTCTCTTTTTTTTTTCTTCCTTTCTTTATTTCTCCTCTGTCCGCACGAGGCTGCGGAGGTGGCTGAGCCACAGAGCCAGAAACAAGCCTGATCATTTTATTTTCCTTTTTCCTACCTTCCTACAGTCGCACCAACACCCACACTTAAGTCAAGGTCCTTTGAAGGGAAAATTTAGTGTTGCGGCGGACGTCTTTCTCTCCGTTTTAGTGCGCAGCACTACTGGCCGTAATCACGGAATTCGCCGATGTCTGTCCGAAGCCACTCACTCTCTCTCTCTCTCTCTCTCTCTCTCTCTCTCTCTCCGTGAACTCGAAGTGACGAAAGAGAAGATGGCTGCGCGCGCGTCTCGCGGCTCAGCATTGAGGAGGTGGAGCGGCCGCAGAGCTGTAGTAGAAGCCGCTCTCTGTGTCCATCCGTCTCTCCATGAACTTGAAGAGTAGGAAGGGAAAGTGGCGACGCCCGCATCACGCGACTTAACAGGGCCGGAGCTACCGCATGGAGTAAGATAGTGAGAGAGGGGCGTGTCAGTTGCGAATGTCGCGGCCGTCGCTGGGCAGCCTTTCACAAGTGTGTGCGTTTGCTTCGCGTCGCAATGGATGAAGCCGGGCCATCTGGCACTGCGGCGCAGGTTTGCTGTGTCACGGCCGCTCAATGGAGGCGCACTTTCGCCTCCATTGAGCGGCCGTGGCTGTGCTCAATATGCTGAAGTACAAAGGTTACGAAGGCAGAACCGGAAAGCCGGAGGCCCATAAATCGACCGTTAAGTTTTCAAGGCTTCTCCCAGAAACGAAGTGCTCACCGCAGGTCCACTGTCGCGGGGGGATTCCGAAGGGGCGGCCAAGGTCAAGTGGCAGCTTGACGCGAGTTTATTTATGACGGTCGCGCAGGCAGGCAGCCGCTCTTCGAAGTGGTATAGGAACATATGTAAAAGGGCGACGCCGTCGGTTCTGTCCATTCCGATTCTCGGAAAAGTCGCGCTTCGACCGTGCCGCGAATGAGGCAAACCAGAGCAGGTAAAACTCGAGGTTCTTGAATAGGCGGGGGGTGAAGAAATTGAGGAGCACAGCCCTGTAACTGTCTCCTAGTACAGATTAGGGATCACCGCAACGGGGCTGTGCAGGGGAGGGGTAAGTGGAGAGAAGTGATAGATAGTGAGGGGGAGGAATGGCAAAGGGAAGCAGGGGGGAGGAGAAGGCGCTGCAATGCCAGAGGGGCTCACACCTGCGACGTTAGAGGCCGGGGCGAAGTTGTGTGTCCTCCAGAAACACAAGGAGGAGCCTGAGGGCTGCAGTTTGCTTGGCTGACGGATACAGCTATTCACTCAGCGTTGACGAGGGAAGTCCCAGATGTCGGTAGCCCAGTTGAAGGGCAGCTCGCTGTTGTTGCAGGGAGGGTCAGACACAGAGCAAGTGCTCGAGGGTTTCTTTGGGGGCACCACACAGAATACACACTGCACTGGAAGCATGGTGGAGGCGCGACATTCGTTCAGCAGTCCGCACACAACCAATGCACAGACGCAGGAGGCAGACAAAGTCCCCACGGTAGAAGGCTCTCGCGTCGAGTAGGCCGATGGGCTGGTTGGCGGCCACATGCTTGTCAGGGTGTTGGCGGCGAACGTAGCGAGCGATGATGAGTCTCGCTGGATCGTAGTGGGAGGCTGATGACGAGAGCGGCACGGGGAGGTGGTGCGCCTGATTGGCCAGCTGATCAGCGGTCTCGTTGTCATGGATGCCAGCATGTGAGGGCGTCCATTGGAAGACGACTTGAGCTCCTCGCAGCTCCAACTCGTCGAGCTTGGTAGCGATGACGAGCGGGAGGTTGTGGCCTCTCTCGTGGTTGAGCAGTCTCTGCAATGACGAACGGGAGTCAGTCATGTTTGCCGCATTGATAGGGCGCGGCATATCATTGATGAGTTCGAGAGCAAAGTCGATAGCGGCGAGCTCTGCAACGGTGGAGGGGGTGGGCGTGGGAAGCTTGCACTGCTTTTTTTAAGCTCAAGGCAGGGACAACACAAGCTGCCGTTGCAGAGTTTCCTTGGTTTGAGACGGATCCGTCAGTATACATGAACTCAAAATTGTGATAGAGTTCATGCTGCACTGGCCACCTCTTTCTGGAGAGCACAGAGCGGGGTGAAGCGTTTAGCTGTTACTTCCGGAAGGTTTGCGGCGACTTGCGGTGGGCGGTAAAGATGGGGAGGCCTTGGTAGGTGCGCCGAGTTGGGAGGAGGACCGAGAAGCTCGTTGAAGAGTAGCAGCGCCCTTCCCACTCATGAGAGACTGTTGCCGAGCAAGTAGCGGAGCAGAGGCGCACACTCAGGTGCTCGGTGTTGTCGTTAGGAATCCAGCAGCATTGATGATAGTACGCTGGAGTCGCACAGTCCGGGGTTACGGTAAGATCTCCAGGATCCTACGGACATCATTGCGAAGTACGTACAACGATTTTTGACCATTTACGGTCGATTTGTTCCACGACCACGCCGTATGCTCTGCTAGGCCTACCGCCCCTCGCCGCGGCTGCGCCGCCAGCTGCATCGGGTGCCGAGCGAGCCCACGCGCCGCCGGCCGCCATGAAGGTGACTGTGGAGGGCGTAGAACTAACGCCCGAAGAATTTGCAGCAAGTGAATAGCTGACTAAAGTGAACAAGCTCCGGGAAGCTAGAAATGTGAAGGGGACACCCGCACCCGAATTTCCCGGCTCTCAGGATGGAACACCAGCGTCCCAAACGACCCCCGATGCTCCGGCCGATTGTGAAAGGGTAGCAGACGCGCTTACGCCTCGCCAACGTGGACGCCAACTCGCTAGACGCTCGGTAGCTTCCAAGCAGCCCCGCCTGCCTAGCAACACGCTCAAGCTCATCGTCCGTCCCAGAGGAGGATTACTACTCTCCAAGACAACTACATTTCAACTGCTCGAAGCGGTCTGCACGGCAGCAAACTTCAACCGCGATTCCATCCTGCATGAGGACCTTATACAAGCCAACTACCTACAAAACACTTTTGCCTACTGCACACCAAATATCGAACGCGCTGAGCGCCTCATACATCTTAAAGAGCTCGTCATCGGCCAACGATCGTACGGAATATGAGTGTACTGTGCACCAGACGACTGTTCAGGAAGAGGAGTGATCAGAGGGGTTGATCTCCGTCTCGATCATGCAACTATTCAAGCAGAACTCCAGGACAACCGAAACCCTCCTATCGAGAACTTCAGAAGACTCGGCAACACCACTGCCGTGCTGATCACCTTCGCCCAACCTAAGGTCCCTGCATGGATCTATTTTTGTAACAGCAGACACCGCTGTACCATCTTCAAAAAGAAATATGAGGTATGCTACCGCTGCGCCGAGCTCGGCCACCGATCCGACGTATGCGTGAGCACAGTTACCAAATGCCGAGGCTGTGGGCTTCCCAACCCGGCCAGCGACCACTCCTGTACGCCGACCTGCCGTCTCTGCGGGAAAGAACACCTCACGGGCGACAGCCGATGCAAAGAAATATTTCGCACTCCTTACGCCGTCAAGCGCCGTCAGTGGGAAAATCGCAGACAGGCTGAAGCTGCTAAGCAACAAGAACAGGCCTGCTCACACCGGGTAATTTTACAACACGCCAGCCGCTGGGACCGCCAACGTTTCGGCAGCAATCAGCGCAGTCTCAGGGACCGCTCGGACTCCTTCCCATCCCTCGGGCCAAATGCCTCAAGGCTATCATCTCGGACGCCGTCCAGAACGCGGCCAGGTACGCCTGCAGTCGTCCAGCAGCAGCGACCTGCTCCACCGGGGCAGCTCCAGGGCCCGGCTCCGCCAAGACCGCCACCGGCTCCACCTCAAGCGGTGAGTAAGCTAGGAGGGACTCCCACTTCTCACGCACTCGAACAAGCCATTACACACCTCATGGCCGTCGTAACACAACTGGTTCATAGAGTCGAAACTATCGAAAAACGCTTAGACGCTCCTCCTCCTACTTCCCCCGCACCATCTGGCACTGCCCACAAACGTAAGGCTCTTGCCGCAAGCGATACGCAAACGGAAGACATACACGCACAGATAGCGCGCCTCGAAGCACTGGGCGTCTTCTTTCAAGGCCGTATTCAATCGCTGGAGGAACATATTGAGAACTCCTTTCACGCCCTCAGCTCTCAGTTTGCTCTACAGCTAGAATCTCTTGGTAAGGCAATCGACTCCCTCTGCAAACATGAAGGCATGACCCCGCTCCCGGTTCAGACGCCAAATCACCCAACACCCTCCACTCCGAACTTCTCCCAACCTAATCATGGTGGCTCGCTCGGCTAACACTACCATCTGGCAATCGAATTGAAGGGGTTCGCGCGCAAGAGCGCGATCCTTCAGCAGTTCCTTACCGCGAGAGACCCCCCAGAAATCTGCCCTTCAAGAAGAAGGGAAACATGCGAAATTGGCTGGATATCGGACATACACATCGGGAAGAGCAAACTCCCAGATGGCTACTCTAGTTAGGCGAAACCTTACGGTTATCTTGCATGAGCTAGACTCCACTTTCCCAGACCATATCCTTCTCGAAATTCTCCCCCGGCCCTCTCGTGCGACCAGGCAATGCCTTTTCGTGCTCAACGTCTATAGCCCACCCCGATCACGCAAGGCCGTCTTCGGGCCACTTTTCCTCCGAGTACAGCAGCTAGCGCGAGGGCAACCTCTAATTATTCTCAGTGATTTCAACGCTCCGCATCAAGCATGGGGATACCACTACGACACGCTTAAAGGCCGATCGCTTTGGGACGATTGGCACACACTCCATCTGAACTTCTTAACGGATATCACCCAACCCACTCGGAGAGGAACGGGCGTCTCGCGGGACACAACCCCGGATCTCGCCTTTACGGGACCGGGGTTTGCAGCTACCTGGTGCAATACTCGGGAAACATTCGGAAGCGACCAGTACGTTCTGGAGATTGTCATTCAGGAGCCTACTCGACAACGTACGCGACCAGCTAAAGTGGTCAACGGGGACCGCTTTCGAGCCAAGCGAAAAGAGCAAGGCTCTTCCCAACCTATCACAGACATCGCCGCTTGGTCAGCCGACATCCTCAAACAAGTTGCAGATGTCACTGCTGAAGTTGCTGTGGAAGACTCCGTACTAAACTGCGACAGATATTATGCCCAACTGTGGGACTGTAAGCGCAAGCTGGAGGCCCTGATGCAAACTCGCAAGTGGGATCGGAATCTTCGACGACGGCTCGCCCGAGTCCATACAAACATCGAAAACTATGCCGTAGAGCTTACACGCCAAAACTGGCACAATTATGTGACCAGATGGATAAGGCTCCTAAGGCCAAAAGCACCTGGAAACTACTCCGTCACCTCCTCGACCCTGAAGGGAGCAAGTTCCAAGCCCGCCAGCAGCTCCAGCGTATCTTCCACCAATTTCCGGGCACCTCAGACGCCCTCAAACAGGAGCTAGTAGACACCTACATCCGCCCAGGACCGGTGAAATCTTTCCCTCCTTAGGGGAAGGAAAACGTCCGTTTAGATGCTCCCATCACTTTACCGGAGGTACGAGCTGAGCTCAATCGTCTCAAGATAAACTCAGCTGCAGGCCCGGACCGGATATCTAACCGTATGCTTCGGAACCTCGACGACGCCTTGATTCATGCTCTCATAAACTTTCTGCAAAAATGCTGGGAACGGGGAGCCATGCCGCAAGAGTGGAAATGCGCCAACCTCGTGCTCATCCCCAAGCCGGGCGAACCACCTACTCTCTCGAACCTCCGCCCCATTTCTCTCACGTCCTGCGTGGAAAAACTATTGGAGCATGTAATTCAGACCCGTCTTCTTCGTTACCTAGAAGAACATCACCTACTTCCAGACACGATGTTTGGTTTTCGACCACACCTTGCGGCCCCAGACATCATGCTCTTGCTCAAGCATCAGGTGCTGACACATAGCACTTTGGACACCAAAGTCATAGTTGGTCTAGATGTCGCGAAGGCCTTTGACAATGTCCGGCATGAAGCTATTCTGCAGAACCTCCAGACCCTAGGGGTGGACAACGAACGTATGCATATATACGCGACTTTCTCACGAACCGCACAGTGCAACTTGACACCGGCTCAGGAGATCCTTCCACCATCTCTCCTGGAAGCCGAGGTACACCCCAAGGCTCAGCGCTTTCCCCACTCCTGTTCAATATTGCTCTGCTTGGCCTGCCCAATCTTTTGGCAGATATCCCCACTTGCACCACAGCCTATACGCCGACGACCTCACTCTGTGGATTACACACGGCAGTGACAGCCAGATCGAGGAGACTCTGCAGACAGCCATCGTTCGCGTTGGTACCTACCTGGCCACAGTCGGCCTATCCTGCTCGGCCACCAAGTCTGAATACATCATTGTCCCAACCCAGGGAAGACGCTCAAGGTCGCCTCCGGCATCCTTCAATCTGCAAGTACAGGGCACTCCCATACCCCGTACCGACCGAATCCGTATCCTGGGCCTTCATCTACAAGATAATGGAGGAAGCGCCACTACTTTTCAGCGAATAGATCAATCTGTGATCCAGATCAGCCGCCTGCTCAAGAGAGTCGCCAACAAGCCTGCCGCTTCCTCTGACACTCCCCAAGGCACTCATTCACGCCTTGTTACATACACGGACATCCTCCAGCATTATTGGCTCGAACGGTGTCTATACCCCCTGCACACCGGGAACTATCCCGGCGCGAGGCCGTCCATTGGCGCAAAATACAAACAGGAACCTTTCCCAACCCATGGCTATATATCAAAATTTTCCCAAATCTTATTGCACCTAGCTGCAAACACTGCTCACAACCGGCCACATTCATTCACATGGTGTGGACATGTATACTATACAACGCAGACAGTACAGCTACAATGGATGCGTGGGAGTCGCTCCTGCGTACCACCGAGCTTGCCCAACAGCGCCAGCTCATTTTGCGCACATTGGAGGCCGCAGAGTCCCAAGGGATCCCTGCTGACCTTCTCTAAGCAGTGCAACCAGTCTTTCGGCTGGTTCCCCTTCTTTGGGAGTAAATAAAGAGTTTATCATCATCATCAGGTGCTCGGTGGATACGCTCGACGTGGTTGAGGGACGTTTGGAGCGCTCTGAGGGAGACAGGAGAGGGGCGTGTCTCCGCATAGGTGGCAGGAATTTGAGAGAAGCTGGGCAGGCCGTAAAAGAGCCGGAGAGCTGTCCTGTGGTCTGCGTCACGGGAATGCCACTTGCATGGGGCGAGGTTGACCAGAGGCAGGGCATAGAGCACCTTCGACGTAGCGACAGCATCGTACAGTCGCTAGCATAATGCAGGTGTGGCACCTTCGCCGCGCGCAATAAAGCGAGGTTCTTGAGCAGCGACTCGCTTGGTCTCTTTGCGGAAGGCGTTGACAGCGAGAGACCACTTTAGTGTGCAGTCAGTGAGCAGATCTAGGTACCGGACCTGCTTGCACCACGGGAGAGATTGGCCGCCGATACGAAGTTTGGCGAGCTGCCGACGCGCAGTGTAGCCACGTGGATGTACCAGTAGTGCCTTTGTCTTATCACTGGAGGCAGTCATTCCGATGTTTGCCAGGAAGGCCACAACACTGTCCAGAGCACACTGTAGGAGGCGCACTTTGTCGCGACACCTAATTGTCGGGGAGGTGGCGAAAAGGGCTACGTCGTCAGTGCAGACGGCAACACGCACAACATCTCGAAGTAGATGGCCCATGCTGTCTGCTAGTCCCGCTAGCACCAAGTTGAAAAGAAAGGGGCTCAAAACACTGCCCCGGGGGACACCACATGGCACAGGACGAGGAGCGCTGAGCTCAGAGCGAACGCGCACACGGATAGTTCTGTCGCTGAGGCAGGCACGGACATAGTCGAGCAAGTGTCCACTTATCCCCATGGCCTTAAGCGAGTCCAAAATGGCCCAGTGTGGGAGGGAGTCGAAGGCACTCTTACCGCCGATCAGGATGAAGAAGCCGGCATGACGGGACAGGTGAGCTTGCTCCAAAGTCGAGACGACATCGGCGATGGAGTCCGCTATGGAGCGTAGGATTCGGAAACCGCTCTGTTGTGGGGCAAGCGCGTTGGTAGCCTTGGCTACCTAGTTGAGCCGATGAAGAGCCATGTCCTCAAACACTTTTCCAGGAGCGGAAGTGAGGTAGACCGGTCGATATGAAGTGAGGTTGTTGCGGGGCTTGCCCCTCTTGAGAATAGGAACGACAGCAGCCACACGCCAAGCTTGCGGGATGTTCCCACTGCTCGAGACCTCGTTGAATGCTGCGAGCAGTTGGTTTTGCTGCTGTTTTTGGAGGTTTCGGAGCATTTGATAGGTGACTCCGTCTAGACCGGAGGCACCATGCTTCTCGCGGTGGTCTAAGGCGCGACAGAGCTCAAATGGGGTGAAGTCCGCATCACACAGGGCAGAGATCTGGTGTGCAACACTAGGAACAATGCAGAGGGCACCGGCAGGTCGAACCCGAAGTGGCGAAAAAGGAGCGGTTGAGGCTACTGTGGGCGGTGCAAACTGGGTGGCCAGTTGCTCCGCAAGTTCGAGGTTGGTGAAGCCTCGTTGAATGGCCACGGCGACAACCGGACACCGTGGGATGTCAGGTTGCAGGAACGAGCGCATTATGCGCCACACTCGGTGTTGATGACGTCCGGCGCGCGAGAGGGCCGCACAGAAGCTGGCCCAGCTTCGCCGACGGAGACGCTTTGCATGGCGACGGCAAGCCGCGTCGATGTGATTGTATATAGTCCATAGTTCACGCCGACGAGCGCAGATGGCACGACGCTGGGAACACGGCGCGCGGCACGAAGGTTGAGGAGCTTTATATCGGGCACCCGTATACCTGCGGCCACAGTACACTTAGTTGTAGCCGTTTTCGCGCGCTCACTTATGTGGGCGAAGAAATCTGCCTCCGATCGGTCCCTGGCGCACAGTTGCCTGCCACCGAATCTGTTGTGGGCCGTCTGCACCCGCCACCGCTTCGGTGGCGGACGACGGCTGTTGTTGCGGCGCGCGTCTTTCTCCCCCTCTTCTTTTTCCTTTCTTCCTTATTTTCTCTTCTGTTGTTGCTGTGGGTGTAGGAAGAAGGAAAATAAAAGTGGCCAGAGCTTCCTGAGCCCGCTTCGAATGCACCTCCAGCTAAGACAAAGTCTAATGATATGGTGCTCAAGAAACGCCATCGACAACAGCCAATACAGCAGCGTACTGAACTACCAGATGACGATATGGCTGTAATGGATGAGCAAATCAATCGTCTATTAGCAGAGGTCGCTAAGCTCCGACAACACCGCGAAATGCTTGCTCGACGTCGGCGAGCTGCAGAAGTAACCGCCAAATCTAGTAATTGCCCAACACCGCCGCCTTCATCCCGCGCAACAGGGCCATTTGCTACATCTCCCCAGTGTACCACAACACCCAATGATAACTCTGCAACATCGTTGCTCCGCTATATGATCAACCAGTTGTCCAACCTGACATCTGTGATACTGCAGCGCTTGGACTAGCACACGAAAATGGCGAAATCCGGTCGTCCTGGTGTACTACAGTGGAACTGCAGAAGCATTACCACGAAGGTGGCCGAGCTCAAGACCCGACTGCGATTTAACAAGATTCGGGTGTGGGCTATGTTACTTCAGGAAACGAACGCCTTGCCATCAATTCCGGGCTTCAGCGGCTACGTGTCTCCTTCAATGACCGACCGTCGCGTGCAAACTGCTTCTGCCCCGGGAAAGGCGGCTGTATATGTTGAAACGCGTATTCCTCATGTGCGCCTTTCTCTCGAAAACTGGTGCACATCATACCAAGAGGTAGTAGCAGTTGCTGCGAAATTTCTGAAAGGAACCGTTGTTCTTGTTTCATATTACGTTCGACCAGCTGGAGGCGCCTCTTCCCGTATTAGTCTTGGCTGGTTATTAAGTGTTCGCCGGCAATACCTCGGGTGTCCAATTTTAGTCGGAGGCGACTTTAACGCCCCTAACCCGGATTGGGGGTATCCGACTGCAAGCCCTCGTGGTAGGCGTGTGCGGGACGCCTTCACTGATGCCCTGTTTGTTCTGCTTAATCACCCTGGGACAGCAACACGGCCTGTGCGTCACATACGTAGTGCTGCCTAGGCTCCAGACGACGAGGTGGTTGGGTGCGGGGACTCTCTCATGGCACATGGAGCCAGACTGCTGGGGAAGTGATCACCACCCTATCCTCATCGGTCTCCATCCCTCCCGTTTCCGCCCTTTACGCCGCAAATGTTCTGTGATAAACTGGGACACATTTCGCTCAGGTCTCGACATTATGCCTTCAGATTCGCCGTCACTCCTTGTTGACCGTATACAGAGAGCACTAAACAGCGCTACGACTACTACCTGGATTGATGTAGGTCGACCGGCACCAGATCTCGGCCTGCTTAACTTGTGGGCAGCCGCCGTCAAGCTGAGCTGGCTGCTACGCGAGATCCTACTTCGGGGCAGGCACGTACACGACTTAATTATCTTACTGCAAAGGCTCGGAGATATAAACGCGATCTATCGCGACGCCAGTGGCATGCATGGCGTGAACAATTTTCTGATAAATCATCGAATGCCTCACTCTGGCGAACGTTCCGTGCAATGGAACACGGTCGTCGTTCTACTGACGCAGCAGCAACAGCATGCTTTGCGGCTAACCTGTCGCCGGGCGATTTCTCCAAAGAAGCTGCTCGAAAATTTTTCCAAAAATACGATATACTGCCTCCTTCAGCTGCAAATCTTAATTTGGCAGGTATCCCTGCAGACATATGGAAACTACCATCTGCTGCCGACACAGATGGAATTGCGAGCCACTTTTCGATCTGTGAGCTGCTGGCTGCAATTGACGATGCGAAACGGAAAACAGCGCCCGGCCTGGACAAACTTCAGTATGAGGTTTACTGCTGCACTTCCTCAACTACTAGACACCATAAACAAAGTGTGGCTTGATGGTGTCGTACCTGAGAGCTGGAAAACCGCTGTCGTGATCCCTGTTCCCAAACCTGAGAAGCCTCCAACAGACCTCGCCAACTTATGACCAATATCCTTAACATCAATGCCTTGCAAGCTCGCAGAGAAAATGCTAGCCACACGACTTTCTTGGTGGCTTGAACAGCACGGTTTTTATCACCCTGCTCAAATTGGATTTCGTCCATACATAGGTACAGAGGACGGGTTGGCTGTGTTGGCATCAGCAGTTCTATCATTTAACAGCAGCCGCAATGTACGTACCATATTAGCAATGGACGTTGAAAAGGCATATGACAACATCAGTCATGCTGCAATCCTGAATGCCATTGACATGCTTCATCTCCCTCCGAGAGTACGCACTTTTGTCGCATCATTTTTGGACGGAAGAAAATTTGCAATACGGCTCAGCGGTGACACTGTTGGTTCATTCGTTTCACTACATGGCGTGCCCCAGGGATCAGTATTGTCTCCGACGTTGTTCAATATTACTTTCATCCCATTGGCGTGGCGCTTACATGATATCCCTGAAATCAAGTTTTTTCAATATGCAGATATCACGGTATGGATCACTCACCATGATCTTCTCACTCAAGAGGCCGCCCTTCAGTCAGCATTAGACGTAAGCTCTGATTACGCATCCTCCACTGGCCTTCAACTTTCTGTGTGTAAAACTTCATACACGTCAGTCGCCAACCGCTGGGGACGCCGTAAGCTTACCTCAAATCCAATCCGTCTCTCTCTACCAGGCACCCCAATACAATAAAGTTCGAACCTGAAAATTCTGGGCTTAACAATTCACCAATCAGGATCAGCGACTGCTTGGCTTTCTCAGGCAAAAAGCAACCACTTCAAACTATGAGTTTAATAAGACGAATTGCACCTAAAACGGGTGGCGCTGGCTCGTCTGTTGCACGCCAGTTAGTGAGGGCGGTTCTGCAGCCACGTATTGTTTATCAGGCCCAGTTCCAGCATCTTACAAGAGCACAATGGGATCGCCTTGAAGCCGTAAATCGAAAAGCTATGAGGACCATTACATGCCTTCCACGACTCACACCGGTCATAGCGTTACAGGAGAATGCGCAGCTCAACATCATCGATGAACTGGTGCAGCAGCGCCGCGATGCTCACAGACTCAAGGCCACTTTGTCACATTCCACGCAAGCACTGAGGGCGTATGCAACGTCACACATTATTCTTCAGCCACCTGCGCCAGTTATCCCTCCCTGCAAATTTATACAGTTAGGAGACAACAAGCCAACTGACATCCGCAGACCAAAGTCTGCCAACTCAGTATCGTTGCTTCGCCATAAATTTGAAGAGCAAGATAATCACCTGCCTCAAGATTCCATAGTAGTGTACGTAGATGGAAGCCTGCAAGGCTGTGAAGCCAAAACGGCAATCTACTGTCCACGGAGACCTAGCCTGAATCAGACAACTACGTTTCAACTTTCGGAACCACTTACATCTTTCTGCGCTGAGCTCGTGGCAGTTCAGGAGGCACTCTGCTCCGTGGCTTCCATAACCATGCTCCTTACAGCACACGTTGTCATCCGCACTGACGCACTTCAAGCAGTGCGTCTGCTCTGACGTGTCAGCCGCTTCCCTAAAATTTGCCAAGACATCCACCAGCTTGCGGCGCACATTCCGCAATCAATACGCATTGAGTGGGTCCCACGGGATCTGCTGCCTTCCCAAAGTCAAGCTGATTTTGCAACCCGCCTCGTGAACCAAGACGCATCAATCCCACGGCTCCTCGAAGTGGACGACGCTACCCTCCTTTTGTCAAGAAAGAAGCACCTCCGGCACCGCACACGTGCACTTATCACTCCGTGTGCGATATCCCTTCCCCGCGGTCTCACCCGTGCAGAGGAGGTTGCGCTTAGGAGGATCCGGGTCGGTGTTGGCCTTACACCAGCTGTCACTAGGACGTGGTCGCACTTCCAACACTTATATCCTCGCCTAGGATGCCCGATCTGTAAAAACGGAGATATCGAGGCCGACATCCACCACTTGCTGTGGGACTGCCCAGCACTCAGACCAACACGGATTCGGCACCTGAGCATAGCTGGCCTTTCAGCAACCAATCCTGCCTCATACGTCACTTGGACGCAGGGACCTCATCATCGCTCACTTCTGGACTTCATAAAATCAGCCAACCTTTTTCCATTCATTTAATCATTAATTCATCCTTCATCTCATATCATACTGATGCCCTGCGGCAATAAATATCGACTAAAAAAAAGAAAAAAAAAACGAAAATGCCCGGGCCTGCTACTGGCTCTGTAGCTGAGCCACCTCCGCTGTCTCGTGCAGACAGAAGAGAAAATAGAGAAGAAAGAAAAGGAAGAGGGAGAGAAAGACGCGCACCGCAACAGTCGTCGTCCACCACCGAAGCGGTGATGGGTGCAATGACGGCGCAGGCTAGCCCCGGCCGCAAGCGGCGGTGACCTATCTGCCCCAGAACCATCAGGGTCTCTCTTCTGTCCGCACGAGGCAGCGGAGGTGGCTCAGCTACATAGCCAGTAGCAGGCCAATGCATTTTATTTTCCTTCTTCCTACAGCCACAACAACAGCAGTAACGCCGACATCGCACAGCACACGGACTCTTCGTTGCAACTCCATCGAAACGCAGCCGCCGAGGTTGGTATCAAATCCGGTTACTCCGGCATACTAGTCGGGCGTCTTAGTGCCGGAGTGCCCGGGATCGATCCCGACCTCGGCGGCTGCGTTTCATCATCATCATCGTCATCAGCAGCAGCAGCAGCCTAACTATACTCACTGCAGAGCGAGGGCCTCTCCCATATTTTTCCAATTAAAATGGTTCTGTGCTAGGTGCATCCACTTGACCCCTGCGAACTTCTCAACCGCCCCGCCGGGGTGGTGCAGTGGTGTGACGCCCGACTACTGTCTGGAATATCCGTGCTCGAACCCGACCTCGGCGGCTGCGTTTCGATGGAGGCGAAACGAAGTTATGTCCGTGTGCTGTGAGATGTCAGCGCACGTTAAAGATCCCCAGGTGGTCGAAATTTCCGGAGTCCTCCACTTCGGCGTGTCTTATAGCCTGAGTCGCTTTGGGCGTCAAACCAAACCAAACCAAATCATCCGCCCACCTCACTTTCTACCGCCCCCTGCTACGCTTTCCTTCCCTTGGAATCCAGTTTGTTACCCTAAGCGACCGTCGGTTATCCTCTCTTCGCACTACATGTCCTGCCCACGTTCATTTCTTCTTAATTTCCGCTAGAATGTCGGTAACTTGGTTATTTCTCTGACCCAATCACTCTGCAGGCTTCCTATCTCTGAATGTTACCCCTACCATTTTTCTTTCCATAGCCCTCTACGTTCTCCTCAACTTAAGTATAGTGCCTAGTATATTTCCAGGCACTATAACTTAATACCCTCTTTGTTAGCCTCCACGTTTCAGCCCCATAGGTAAGTATAGGTAAGACGCAACTGTTGTATACTTTCATCTTGAGCGATACCGGTAAGCTGCTAGTCATAATCTGCGACTGCTTGCCAAATGCGCTCCGTCCCAATCTTATTATTCTTGTTATTTCCTTTTCATGGTCCGGATCGGCGGTTACTACCTGTCCTAAGTAGACATATTCGGCTACTGCTTCCAGTACTTCGCTGCCTAATGTAAACTGCTGTTCCTTCCCGAGGCAGTTGAACATTACCTTAGTCTTCTGCATATTGATTTTGAAGCCCACCTTTCTACTTTTCCTGTCTAAGTCATCAATCATTATTTGCAGTTCATCCCCCGAGTTGCTTATCAAGACAATGTCATCAGCAAATCGCAGATTACTGAGGTAGTCTCGATCATCTACCCTTGGAGGATGGAGGCGAAACGAAGAGGTGTCCGTGTGCTGTGCGATGTCATTGTTAGCGCACGCTAAAGATCCCCAGGTGGTCCAAATTACGCCGTAGAACCAATACGGATACTATGACAGCGTCGTCTGCGCGCTGCACGACGCGATTGCACTACGCTCCCACCGTCTGTCCCCACGGTGACACTATGCCGCACACTCATGTCGTGCTCGCTCCATCCGAACTTACGGCACGGCATGAGTAGCGACCAGCCGAACGTGTGGCAGCGCACAAGTGCGCAGAAAACTCCACGAGTGCCGTCAGCCGGACATCATTATACATTGTGTGGACAACTAATTATGTTTTCATATTTTGTTCTTGTACATTGTACATTAAGAAACGAAAGGCGCAGTAAATGTCTTTTACCTTCAAGGTTGTTCAAGGTGACATCGCATGACCCTGGGCTGCCTCTCTGCTTTTTTTGAATTGGTTCATATAAGAAAGGAAAGGCGCAGTATCTGACGCGCTTGCTCTGTGGACAGCTTAAACTCGCTGTGAGGGAAGGGAGGAAGATGTGAGTGGAAGTGGAAAGAGCGGTGCAACCACGATGGAAATTGGTGCACGACAAAATCGCTGCGTCGCGGCCAGTGAAGCTTTCGCTTCAAAACCTAGAAAATCCGTGCGTGTCGCTTTCGCTTCAGGCGCTTTTGGCCTATGTCCAAACGTAGTGTGGCTATGAGACCACCGCGCGATAGGAACGACGCCGTACCTCCAATCCCACGCTTAAGGAGCGCTGTAAAGAACCCCAGGTGGTCGAAATTTCTGAATTCCTCCACTGCGGCGTCTCTCATAGCCTGAGTCGCTTTGGAACGTTAAACCCCAAAACCAAACCAACGACAGCAAACGAATGCGTGCCAAGGAACGCTACGCGCCGAGACGGTCTATCGTGTAATCTCACACTTGCAGGAGAAAGTGCAACAAATACTGCGCCTTTCCTTTCCTGTAAACCAATTATAATTATATATAACACTGCAACGAACGCGGGCAAAAAAAAATTTGCCCTGTGTGTCATGAGCTCCAGCCTTGCTAGCAAAAGCTCTAGAAGAGGCACGGATAAAGTGGAAAGGGAATAAGGGGAATAATGAGAGGAAGCGAAAAAGGACGTAGAGCGTCACTCAAGCCGGTGGCTGCTAGGTAACTAAACAATTCCCTTGTATGTCTTGAAGGCAGTCAACTGTCGTGGCCATGAACCAAGGATCTTATTCGCCGTTAAAGGGTGAGAATCGAGGTAGTCCAGCGTACAACGCAACTCGTGTCTGTCCTTCAGAAATGCAGGATTCCCACACGAGATGTTTGTCTGTCTGTTTACAGCCACAATTTTCACAGTTAACGCTCTCCGACATTCCAATCAGGAAAGCATATTTGTTCGTGAAGGCAACAACGAGCGATAACCGGCACAGCAACGTTGCTTCTCGACGCGTTATCTTACCGGGAAGGCGAAGGCACAGTCCAGGGTCCAGTGCCCTGAGGCAGCGGTTGCAAAACTCCCCCGCGTTCCCCGCTGAAAGTGTAATCTCCAGTGCCAAAGAGCGAAGCGCACATGCTGTGTTAACCCTCGATGTGGTACAGCTTGTGAGGACCCGCGGCTTAGTGCAGCTTGTAGGCCCTGAAGGGCAGCTTTAGAATATGTGAACATGGTCCAGTCATGTGGAGGTTCTTGGCAAATGAATTCAACTGCAGCGCGTATGGCAGCTAGTTCAGCAGCAGTAGAAGTGACACACGACGTTTAAACCTTTATAAGAATTTACTTGTTCTTGTTGTAATGGTTATTTATTGTATGTACAAAAGGAAAGAAAACATGTTTGCCAGTGCCAGCCCCGGTATCTGCTATCTTATATCTGAAGCACCTGAACTGGGGCGGCGGAAATAAAGGGATAGCGAGGAAAAGGTAGAGGAAATCAAAGAGGTGACTGATAGGGAGAAAGAAAAGGGTAGGTAAAAATAAAAGAAATATATACACTATGGTACAGTATACAGTAGTTTGCTTGAGGCCCACCCGCAAATGTCTTAAGTCACTGAGCACTCGGCCCATCGGGCGGGCCTCCGCAATAGCTCTGCATCCAGGCAACTGTTCACAGCGCACGCACTGGCCAACTGTACAAAGCACTGACGGCTGTCGTGGGCGACCGGCCGTTATTGTGGGAAATAGCACACTTGGAGCGTTCAGTCCCAGCGCGCACAATCTGGCGAGGTGAAATAGGCGGGTCATCAAGCCCGCCTGTTCGATGTATGTACTCACACAAGCTCACGTGAGCTCGCTCGCGGACGCGCGCACAGCCCGGCGGCCACAGGAGCACAGCTACGCTGTCCGGGATTACCCCCTGCGCTCTGTAAGCCGCCAGCAACTCACGTCGTGGTTCGGCTAGCGCGGTGCAGCGCAGTAGAATATGTTCGAGAGTTTCTACCGCGCCAAAGCCATCACACACGTCACTAGTGGCAAGTCCGTGGCGCATCCGTCGTTCCCCAGGCCACACGCATCCAATGCGTGCACGGAGGATCATTGCGCGTTTCAGCCGAGTCAGCGAGCGGCCGCTGACACTGTGAATGCGCTCACCTCTTGCGATGCGTGTTCGGGGTGCTGCGTCCGGAGGTGATCGTCGATTACCGCACGCACATCCTCCAAAGCGAGTTGCTCGCCGCTAGGAGGGAGTTCATGTGCTGCGGTCGCGAGCTCGTCGGCACGTTCGTTGCCCTCTATGCCGCAGTGCCCGGGGATCCACTGTGCTCGTATAGCGCAGCCACGCTCCGCCAAGCGCTTGAGACGCGCGCGAATCTGACACACCAGCGGAGTTCCCCGGCCGGTGGTTCGAAGGCGGCTGAGGGCAGCGC
>JAJIZL010026525.1:185944-203382 GCA_023969395.1 Amblyomma maculatum
TCGCCTCGATGCCGCTGGACGCGAACGCAACGTCTATGCAGGAGCCGAGTGTGCCGCGTCGCCGGAAGGTGGGCTCGCCGGTGTTCAGTGGTGTGAGTCCCAGCTGTGTTGCCATGGCGTGTAGGTCGTCTCCTCGCGCGGTGTTTCGGGCACTCGCATTGCCACAGACCCCACAGAGCTGGATCAACTGAGCCGTTTGGATAGACATGTATGCGATGTTGATGTTTGAAATGCAGATAATTCAACGTCATTTGTTTACGAGCAGATTATACATTCTGGCTTTCTTCGCAATTCGATTAGTGTAAATTTGTGTCCGAGGTTAATGTGAGCTTCATATGGGGATCATGGTCTTAGGGCACGGCTGAATTGCGAAGGAATAGAATATAGGTGTGATGAGCTTCTCTAACTTTGGCGAATGGAAGGGTTGCTAAGTGCTGACTGAAGACTCTTGTTAGGTGCCGAATATGTGTTCACATTGTGTCAAGAGCAAGATTTGGGCAGTAACGGGACATTTCCGGGCGACAAGAACAGTCGCTGTTGTTGAGACACATTTAGGGAGTCCAAGGCACATAGAAAAAGCTTGACGTTGTAGCCTTTGAAGAGTCTTCAGGCTCGTTTTTCTAATGTTATTAAATGTGGGGAAGCTGCATCGCATGCAGCCCAGAAACAGTGACAGGCACAGTTAAAGCATCGAGTGCACTGGTGCGCCCCACGACTTTGCCCCTAGGAAGGAGAGAACTTGGACAATCGCTACAAGTTTTCTTCTCATTATTTGCCATTGATGCATATGTGGTAACGTGATATTATTTTACGGGTAAATGCCTCTAGGAGACATCGGTCGAAATGCTTAGGTCTTGTAGAAGGTACGACGCCAATATCGTTGAAGCCTTTTGAAGCCTCGCATGAACTTGGGGATGGGTTACACTGGATATTCAAATACATATATCATCTGCATAGATGCAGATTTCATAACCTTCTGGCAGGAAGTCTATGAAGCTGACGAGAGTAAGATTGAAGAGAGTTGCGCTCAGCACTCCACCATGTGGAACTCCGCGCGAACTTCAATGTGAAGACGTTGGTCCGGCTTCAGTCTGGACTAAAAGGAACATATCCTGCGAGTGGGTGCGTATCTAGCTGAGCATGCGGCCTCTGATCTCAGCAGCTACCGGGCATCCAAAATGACCTGATGGGTTGCGTTATCGTAACGCAAGGATTTTCCCCTGATGGGGCTGGGGCAGGTAGGCCACCGCCGCTTGCGGCGGGGGCTAGCCTGCCACAGAATACCGCTTCGGTAGTGGACGACGGCTGTTGCTACGGCGCGCATCTTTCTTTCCCTCTTCCTTTTCTTTCTTCTCTATTTTCTCTTCTGTCTGCACGAGGCAGCGCAGGGCCCCGCCGGGGTGGTGCAGTGGTAAGACGCCCGACTACTATGCCGGAGTACCCGGGTTCGAACCCGACCTCGGCGGCTGCGTTTCGATGGAGGCGGGACGAAGAGGCGTCCGTGTGCTGTGCGATGTCAGCGCACGTTAAAGATCCCCAGGTGGTCGAAATTACTCCGTAGCCCTCCACTACGGCTCCTCTTTGCCTCTTTCCACTTTCACTCCCACCTTCCTCCCTTCGCTTACGGCGCGGTTGCGGTGTCCACAGAAAAGTGAAACAGTTACCGTGCCCTTCCCTTCCTATAATTACGAAAAAAAAAGGCAGCGGAGGTGGCCCAGCTACAGAGCCAGTAGCAGGCCCGTGCATTTTCTTTTCCTTCTTCCTACAGCCACAACAACAACAACAGGCGCCCTTGATGTCCAAAAATAATGCGACTGTCAATATTTTCAAAGCCTTTGTGTTACGCTTCCTAGGCATCTAGGCCTGCTTCTATATGCCGTGGGTGCAGCGTTCGAGGAAGCGCCAGTGAATGATGCCGCACGGACGCCTGGATCGAACGTCCGGTGGGTCAGTTTCATACAGGTATATGCGTGTGTGATAACTTTACTTTTCCACCAGATAAGGAGGCCCCCAGTCCCCGCCCCCGGCACGCAGGCCTAAAGGACGGGAGCCGAGACCTCCGCGATCAGAAGCAGGCAAAGAGGTCGGCTCCGCGGTTTCTTCCGCCAGGCGGATGGCTTGATGCTGTGAATCGCCTGGTGACGTCATCACCAGTAGCGGCGTCATGACCGGATACGAGTCATTATGACATCACTTTCTTCGATGTAGCAAAATTTGTCCTTCCCAAAAGCTGAGCCGACATTCCTGTCTATGCCGGCTCCGCTTTTAAATATATAATAAATAATTGGTTCACAGGAAGGGAAAGGCGCAGTATCTCTCACACTTGCTCTGTGGACACCTGAACCGCGCCGTAAGTGGGAGTGAAAGTGGAAAGAGAGAAAGGGGAGCCGTAGTGAAGGGCTACGGAGTAATTTGGAGCACCTGGGGATCTTTAACGTGCGCTGACATCGCACAGCACACGGACGCCACTTCGTTTCGCCTCCATCGAAACGCAGCCGCCGTGGTCGGGTTCGAACCCGGGAACTCCAGTACAGTAGTCGGGCGTCTTACCACTGCACCACCCCGGCGGGGCGCTCCGCTTTTGGGAAGGGTGAAATTTTGCGGTTCAAGTGTCCACAGAAACAAGTGTGACAGATACTGCGCTTTTCTCTTCCTGTGAACCAATTATTTTTTTTATTATTAATATTCCTGTCTATATTACTCCGCGCTGTAAACCAAATTGCAACGCCGCTGATTCCTGCTGCACTGCGTCTGCTTCTAGATGTTATAGAGGGGCGGCGTTCGAAGAAGCGCCAATGAATGACGCCGTACGGACGCCTGGATTGAACGCCCGGTGGGGTCAACTTTGCATATGCCTGAATCGCCTGGCGACACCATCACCAGTAGACGTCATGATCGGATGTGATGTCATGACGTCAATTTCTCCGATGTAGCAAAATTTCGCCCTTCCCAAAAGCGGAGCCAGCGTTTCTGTCTATCTTACTCGGTGCTGCACTGCTGCACTGCTGCAGCCGTGCAGCAGTCATGCCATCACCTCATGGCTCTGTTCATGGCTGGTTTCGCGGCTATTAAGAAATAAAAACACTACATATTGTAACCTGAAGGGGAACACTCCCCAGGAATGAGCTTGGTAGCTTATTGTAATGTTGCGTTAAAAAGACAAAAACGTTGCTTTTACAGGATTCGAACAGATGTTTTAATCGCTTATTGCTGAGGTAAGTAGTGTCAGTCCATTGCGCTGCTGAAGCAATGAGTACGGCAACGTTTTAAACCCTGCTATTATTCCTTTTTACAATATTTCCGCTATCTGTCGCCAGGTGACGCTGTTCAGAGGACCCTACCGTTGAGAGAACGGAATCACGCTGCAATGCACCACCACGGCGGGGCCTATATTAAAATTCAGGACAAAGCTTCGTTAAATGTATGTCTGAGTAATATTTATGAAGCACTGATTACTTATAGTATTCCTAAAACGATAAAAATTTGCGAGGAACTTTAGCGACTAAATCCCTAAACCTGGCAAAAACCCTCGACTTCCTAGTAATTTGCGTCCAATCGCCCTGACTTCACATCTCTGTAAACTCATCGAGCGCCTGCTGCATACCCGAATTAGTCACTACATTGAATACGTCCGTCCTGGATTTTATCTAACTCAAGCCGGCTTTCGCCCTAACCTCGGAACGCGTGACTGCCTTTGGCTTTTGCGAAGAGTTCTGAATAGAGCTCATCGTAAAGCGCTACCTATCTCCTGGCTGTCGATATACACAAAGCCTTTGACAATGTTCGCCATGAGGTTATCCTGGAGGAACTCGCCAAACGCTTTCCTAGTACTCGTGCCCAAACCTGGATCCGCAATTTTTTGATATCTAGACCCATTCAGCTACATGGCAAAGCTCCGGGATGGGTGCCGAAAACCTATTACTTGGATAGGGGTGTACCTCAGGGCTTCATTCTCGGACCCATATTGTTCAACTTGGCCATGACACGCGTCGCCGAGAATCTGGAAATCAGCACAAGCCCAAGATTCGCTATATATTCCGATGATATTACCGTCTGGACTGAGGCAGCGGATTACGCAGACATTCTACGCAGACTGAACTTCAGGCGGCCCTTCTTTGTCTTGAAGATGCACTAACCAAAACTGGCCTCGAACTCGCACCACATAAAACAGAATTGATTAGTATCGACGGAAAACATAAAACCAACCCCAGTATGCAGATCAATCTTCACATCGAAGGCAACACCATCACCTCCTCAAATGGGCAAATCCGCATTCTTGGCCTGCCAATATCAAGCTGCAACAGTCCCCAGAAATGGGTTCATCAGCTACAACGCCTTTGGCCAGCACTGCTACACACTATTATTCGCCGGTCCAACCGGCATGGCGGTGCGCGGCTACATGCCTGCCGTGCGATGGCCTAAGCAGCGGTGGTCGGAAAAATCCTCTAGGACACACCCGTCCTCCAACTGTCGAAGACTGACTTCGCTAAGGTCGAACGCCTTCATCCCGCAACACTACGCACTATTACCGGTCTACCTAAGCACACTCCTATAGCCAAACTAGAGCGTTTGGCCGCTCTTCCACCGCTCACTACCATCGTTACCGAGTCACAGACGCGTCATCGAATACGTCTGGAGAACACTGTCCAAGGGCGTCGCCTGCTGGCCTGGGATGAACAGTGTAACGACAAAACACCAGCCCTATATGCATCTCTTCCCCCTAGGGAGATTCCAGTAGTCACATGCCTTCATCGCCGACCTATAAACCGCGATTTTGTCATTCCCCGAGAGCTCCTCGCTGCCCATCACCGACAAAAACGAATCCCTGATACGAGTGACATATACGCCGACGCATCGATTAGAAGCGAATTTGCATCTATGGGCTGGCTGGGTATGCGTTGACAACCCTTCACTTTCAGGCGCTTATGCCTGCCACCTACCTCAAGGTACACCTCTTCATGCTGAACTCCTCGCGAATTGGGGAGCCTTGTCAGGAGTGCCTTGCAGCGGAACTGCTTCAATACGTATTCTTACTGATTTCTATGAAGCCTACAAGGAAATCGCTACTCCGGGTTCACAAGATGCAACAGCTACGGCCATACAGGGTCTCCTTAAACGCCACCAACTCGCGACCAAAACTGTCGTTATTCACTGGACCCCAGGTCACTCGGACAAATCACGGGACAATGCGGCGGCACACGCCGCGGCTGCCTTGGCAGGTGGGATGTCCACTTCCCCACCCCCCTTGATTAATCCTTATTCGACCTTGGGCGGGCAACTCACCCCTTCTCTTGCCCTTATGCACTATACTCGGACCAGTCTTGGGACCAGTATACTTGGGGAGGCGTCAGATCGACAGCCAGAGGCCGGCAGCTATTCGACTTCGCACTTTCCAACAATTTATTATTTCTCAACGACGGCCAAGCAACTTACTATCAAGGAGCACCGTCCAGTGCTCTTGATATCTCCATGATCTCTGCTGATCTGTCAGCTTCAACAACCTGGTCTGTGGACATCGAGACTCATGGCAGCGATCACCTACCTACATATATTGAGGTTTGTGGTTTTTCTCTCGCCTCTCAGCGGCATAAAGTTCGCTACACGAACTGGGAAGCTTTCGCTGATGCCGTAGAAAAGCAAGATCTGTCAAACTTAAATTATGACTCCTTCATTGCTGCAGTAGCACATGCTCAAACCTTGCACACGAGAGTCATCCACCTGCCAAAGGTGTACTCAGCTGTTGACGCCGAATATGAAAAACGTCGAGCAATACGTCGCAGAGCAGAAAGACGAGCGCGCAAGACACTTTCTAGAGACGATATCCGGACTTCTAGGAGAGCACTAAAACACGTTCAATGCCATTTGGACAAGCTAGAAAGAAGGAAATGGACATCTTTTTGTGCAAAATTAGATCCTAGAAAGCCACTTATTTAAAGTATGGAGTATTGTACGAAGCTTAAGAAGTCAGCCTTCACAACTACATCCTTTCGAGTGCATGGCTCTAAATGCCAATACTACTTGTCTTCATGTAGCAGAGACTTTCTGTTCAAAGATGATTGCTCCATTACCAGCTCCTTCACTGCAAAATGTGCTCCCCACCTTTCTCCCGTCGCCCAACACTTCTTTCCTAGACGAATTGTTCACTATGGAAGAACTTCAAGCTGCGCTAGCAGTTACCAACAAAAGATCTTGCCCAGGGCCTGACCGTGTTAGCTACATTTCGCTGTCGCGTCTTGGAAGAAAAGCCAAAACTCAGCTGCTTACCATCTATAACAACTCTTGGATAGCTGGCAGCCTTGTAGAGAGCTGGAAGACTGCGCGCGTAATACCCGTCCTTAAACCTGGTAAGCCATCAATTGATCTAAACGCTTATCGTCCTATTGCACTGCTAAGCTGTGTTGGGAAATTGATGGAAAAAATTGTTCATTCACGCCTTACCTGGGACTTGACGAATAGGGGAATTTACCCTCCATCAATGTCTGGCTTCCGAAAAGGCCGAAGCAGTATTGATAATGTTATTGCTCTTGCCAACTGTGTCAGGCGCAGCAAAGCTGAGCGGTCTCTAATTATTGCCGTTTTCCTTGACGTTAAAGGAGAATTTGATAATGTCACGTACGAGGCGATTCATTCAGCCTTGCGTTCAATTGGCATTGCTGGACGAATGTATAACTGGCTTTCTGATTATCTTCGTGATAGGACCATTTACATGTCAACGGATCAAGGTGACACGTCCTTACATCATGTGTCTCGTGGCGTTCCTCAGAGAGGGATTTCAAGTCCAACCCTCTTCAATATATCTCTTCTTGGTTTGGACAGGTCCTTGCCACCTACTGTTGAAAGCTCCCTCTACGCAGATGACATCTGCATATGGTGCTCCGGAAAAAACAGGCGCATTGTGCATGCTCGGCTACAAAAAGCAATAGTTGGCATTGCATTATTTTTAAACAAGCGAAGTCTTGTTATATCTCCAGAAAAGTGCGCAGCAATTTCATTTTCACGACGTGATCTCTCCCGTTATGTACTGAAAGTTGCTGGCACTCCTATACCGTCTGTCAACCATCAAAAATTTCTAGGTGTGACCTTTGATAGGTCTCTTTCATGGTCACCTCACGTTCAACAACTTAAGACCAAACTCTCCTCCCACGTATCTATATTCCGTATGCTCTCAACGACCAGAAGAGGCTGCTCTACCGATTCCTGATTACGGCTTTATGGAGCGCTTTGTGAAGGTCTGCTGCGTTACAGCCTCCCTGTTCTTCAAGGCCTCCCGCAGTCAAGCATTAAACTACTTGAAGCCATGCAGGCCAAAGCTTTGAGAGTGTGCCTTGGTCTTCCAAAGAACACTTCCACAGTGGGCACTCTGGCGGAGAGCAGACGTCTATCTGTAACCGTGCTGATACCGCAGGAGCTGCTTCGCGCCCAGCTGCGCTTTGCACGTGAACCTACCCACTCGTTTTCAGAGGAAAGTATGACATCACTCTCCCATCTACTGCCTGCGCAATATCAACGCGCAGTACCGTCATCTTTCCCACCATGGAGGTTTGCTTCATGGGAAATTTGGACAACTATACCTGGCATCAAAAGAAAAGCCCACACCCCAGGACCTGCACTTAAATACTTCGCCGTTGAGCACATCTGTGCACGCTACAGTCATCATTGCCACATCTATACTGATGGCTCTGTCACAGCTATTTCTTCATCCATCGGCGTGTGGATACCATCAATGCACGCCACAATCTCGGCAACACTCAGTCATCGCACTTCAGCTGTGGCTACTGAGTTAACAGCTCTGAGAGAAGCAATTATACATATTCTACAACAACACCCTGCAGCATGGGTTATCTTCAGCGATTGTCGCGCTGCACTACAATTGCTTAAATCATCAAGAATTCAGGAAGAGCTCGTCATTGATATAAATAAGCTACACACGGAGGCCTATGACCTGAGTCACAGCATTGTGCTACAGTGGCTACCTGCTCACTGCGGCATCGCGGGCGACGACTTCGCCGACGCCGCTGCAAAAGAACTAAAAGATTCCACAAGGACAATTTCAGTACCATTCTCACGAAGAGATGCAGCAAGACTTGTAGCAACTTAATCATGGCGATTGCAACGCTCTCTGTGGTGTGACCCGAACCATCAATATCGACCTCTACACCGAATAGATCCCACTTGCGTCTTTCGAATTCCTCACAATTTGAACAGGTGGCATCGAAACTGTCTACACCGAATCCGCTTGAATGTGTCATACACAAACTACTTCCTACATAAAATAGGCATAGCGAGCAGGCCTCTGTGCTCTACATGTGATGTGTGTGAAAATTTTGAACATTTGGTAACCTCCTGTCAACGGTTTACTGCAAATCGCAGGACACTGCGCAATAATTTAGGCTTACCTAAAGACACAACCTTGCGCCTTGAACATGTCCTGGGTCCTTGGTGCGACGGATCGTCTGCTGCGCGAGCTACCAAGGCCTTATTAACATTTCTGAAGGACACAGGGTTGATTAATACCCTTTAAAACTCATCTGTGTGTGATTATGTGCGTGTGAAAGTTAACTTTTCTTAAGGACACAGGGTTGATCAATACCCTTTAAAACTCATCTGTGTGTGATTATGTGCGTGTGAAAGTGTGTGACACCGATTCTCTTTTTTTTTCCATTTATTTCCCCTTCCCCTCCCACACTCTGTCACCCTCATCCCTCAACTCTCATCAGGAGTAGCATGCTAGGCTTACCACCAGGCAGACATCTCCTGTTGCCATTAAAATATTTCTCTCTCTCTCTCTCGGACCAGTCTTCGTAGCCTCAGTCAGCATCGCATGCAGGTGGCCACACCAGACCCACCTTTTACGAGAAGAACCCACCTCACCCGAAGTCAAGGAGTATTTTTGAATAAGCTCATCGCCCATGCGGCTTACACGCCACGTATTATGGCCCGCTGGAGTCAGTATGCAGAGAAAATGATTACGTGACCCCACTGTACGACTCTAACTCGCGGCGGCATATCTCTACTCTGAGATTGCCCTGCTTTTTCTACTGGACGCTCCAAGATCAAACCCTACCGCCTGAACTACCGTTCCCTTCTAGAAACTGATGCTAACACACAGATATTTGCCAAGTATGGCTCGCTTAGTGGCCTGATTAGAGCAACGTGATTTGAGTGACGACCTAAACAATGAAGATTCTGTCTACTCCCCTTTATCCTCATCCAGGGCCATGAGCCTTCCCATTCAATAAAGTACATTCAATCAATCAATCAATCTATAGGAAGGGAAAGGCGCGATAACTGTCTCACTTGTTTTCTGTAGACACCTCAACCGCGCCGTAAGGGATGGGAGGAAGGTGCGAGTGAAAGTGGAAAGAGAGAAAGAGGAGCCGTAGTGGAGGGCTACGGAGTAATTTCGACCACCTGGGGATCTTTAACGTGCGCTGAGATCGCACAGCACACGGACGCCTCTTCGTTTCGCCTACATCGAAACGCAGCCGCCGAGGTCGCGTTCGAACCCGGGTACTCCGGCACAGTAGTCGGGCGTCTTACCACTGCACCACCCAACACCTTCTCGACTTTTACAAGACCTGCTCACATCCTCCTCTCCCCAGCGTCTACGTCACGCTAGTTGTCCTTTTCTGCCAACACCTTTGGCGTTTAGACGGTACACCATCGCTCCTGTCGCGTGGCGTTCTTTGGCGCGCGTTCGTGTGGGATAGATGGCAGGAACGCTAGAGAATATGAGACTTCTGGTTGGTCGCTTCGATTTTAGTGGCTGGTGATGTCACCTGTCTCGACCAACCAGGTGCGCCGCTCGCCCGGATAGCTTTGTTCGACGACAGTATGAGCCAATAAAGGCTTTCTCCGAACGTTCCCGGAAACAGGTTCGGAGCGAGCTCACGTGAGCTTGTGTGAGTACATCGAACAGGCGGGCTTGATGACCCGCCTATTTCACCTCGCCAGATAGTGCGCGCTGGGACTGAACGCTCCACGTGTGCTATTTCCCACAATAACGGCCGATCGCCCACGACAGCCGTCAGTGTTTTGTACAGTTGGCCAGTGCGTGCGTTGTGAACAGTTGCCTGGACGCAGAGCTATTGCGGAGGCCCGCCCGATGGGCCGAGTGCTCAGTGACTTAAGACATTTGCGGGTGGGCCTCAAGCAAACTACTGTATACTGTACCATAGTGTATATATTTCTTTTATTTTTGCCTACCCTTTCCTTTCTCCCTATCACTCACCTCTTTGATTTCCTCTACCTTCTCCTCGCTATCCCTTTATTTCCGCAGCCCCAGTTCAGGTGCTTCAGATATAAGATAGCAGATACCGGGGCTGGCAAACATCTTTTCCTTCCTTTTGTACATACAATAAATATCCACTACAACAACAAGAGAAATTGTTTGAGCAACTGAATATCAGCTTTTTAGTCATCGCTGCCTACTCTCTTGATTAGGTTTGGTGCTGCACAGCTCCGCGTTGACGTTATTTTTGGGTTGCTTTCCCACGCTCAAGTGTGCTTTCAATCGCGTGCATGCATTTTTGCATGTATCAGTACGTGCAAAATATTGATGTGTGACCAGCATCACCGGTGCTTGAAACGAGGTTATGGCGTTTCGCAGAAGACTACACTTGACGTGGCGTAACATGGGACGGTGTTGTGTTCCTGTGTGTCGCGGGAACTATGACACTGGTCCCAAGGTGCGTGTTCTCGCGTTTCCAAAGGATGTCAGCAGGAATGAAGCCTCGTGTTTGTGTGTGCTTCTTATGTTGTGTGTTGTTACCTGCTCCGCTGGCTTCTTCCGAGAAATGAATCGTGGATTAGAGTCATCCCGCGGAAGTATTTCACACCCAGCGTGCATTCAATGGTGAGAAACTAAGTTTATGCCGTACTCCCCATGTCCCACGTGCTCGACCAGAAGGTCATGTAGTGCTTAAATAATGTTTGACGTGAAAAGAATGGCAGTCTTAGTGAATTTGACCAGGCCAGGGATAATTAACAGAAGTATGCAGTACTGTGCTGTACTGCTTAATAACACGCAAATTATGTAATAGTGTGTCCATATACCGGCAGTAAGTGACTACATATTTTTCATACGTTGCGCAAGTTAGTGAACTTCACTTCCAAGACCTAATGAAGAGGGTCATTGGTGCAGCAACAGGAAGGACTTTGACAGTTGACAGTGACAGGTTTCATCTGGTGTGCAATGCCGTACCGCCTAATTACCCGAACTGCACAGCTTACTTGAACCAGTCCCAGCCCGGGGAGGCCATGCCGTTGTCCACCGCCGAAGCGGTGGCGGGTGAAATGACGGCCTACAAGATAAAAATCCGATGGCAGGCTAGCCCCGTAGGCATTTCATTTCTGCGAGATGCCGCCTTGGAAACCTTCAAAAATGGTCACACACCAGAAACTCTAGTGCGGCATGTAGTGCGTGCCGCAAAAAACGTTACTTTGAACAACTTTTGTAAAATGAGAAACGATCATATGCAATGTGCAGCGCAAAAAAAAAGATGCGGACAGAAAAATGAAGACATCAAGCAAGATATGAAATTGGCCGCTTCCAACCCTTCCTGTCAATAAAACCATTTGTATAAAAGCATTTGCGACTCTATTTCAGGACGCTGTTTACAAGTCTAAAAGCTACCTTAGACATTGGCGATGCATGCCTCGGTGGTGCGAACAAAATAAACTCGTGTGTTAATCAAGCTCTCTTAATAATTACCGAACGCAAAAAAAAACCTGCAACAAACGCGCACCTGGGCAAGCAGCCTCGAGAGATTCAACTCGAACTCCAGGCGGCAGAAGGCAGCGTCCGAGGTGGCGAGGGCAACTGGCGTGACGTCACGGCCTCCGTGGAAGGGCCTTAGTCAAGAGGGTGTTGCACCACCCCGGCGGGGGAGACAGAAGAGAAAATAAAGAAAGAAAAGAAAATAGAGAAGAAAGGAAAAAAAGAAGAGGGAGAGAAAGACGCGCGCCGCAACAACAGCCGTTGTCCCCCACCGAAGCAGTGGCGGGCGCAATGACGGCCTACAATAGAGGCTTTACAAAAGTGAGCGCCATCTAGTGAAAGAGACAAACTGTTCGCGGCGGCCATGTTTTGTTCAGTCCGCCCGCGTCTCCCATCGAGTACGCTGTCAACCTGCGCCTTCGCGGAACCCGTGCTTGCACCTCAAGGTGCATTGGAATGATCACAAGCGATTGTTTCATTTTTTAACATCACAGCAGCCGCTGCTATCACCAAGCTCTATTCGGAATGACGCCAGCATGTTGCTGCGTGCCCTTCTGCAGCAAGCGCACCGTCGTAGATGCGCACGGTTTTACAAGTGTCACTTGCATCATATAAAGCATTACTGCACGTCCCTTTGACTGGGAGCTAGCTCACAGAACGTGCTATCACCTAAAACAGCAAGGTTGTTTTGCGTGCTATGGAGCCTTGTTAACTTGAAGGATAAGCTTATGCTTCGATGGAGGACACGGAAGAAGGAGCAATACATGTATACCGAACGCTATAGTTCAGCTACGTTCTTTGAAACCTTTTGTAAGTAGGCTGCATTTACCATTGTGTATTTGATTTAAGACAAGGGCATGATTACCGAAACTACTTTTCACAGTCATACAAAATTGTAGTGCTTCGTGCAGAGAGCAATACGGCTGTCTAGTGCGCCCGAGGTGCGTGTTTCAGGCTGCAAAAGCGGCTGCTAACCAACGGCGTCTAGTAAAGCAGGAGAAGATGACATCCCACTAGTGTGTTGTAATATGTTCACGTCCAGCCAGTTTCTAAAGATGTTATCACGTGATAATGCATGCGAAGTCCTTTCCGCGTCCAGAGCGCGCAGCCCAGGTTTGCATTCTGTGCCTTCATACCTACTAGTGCGGCCGATAAAATAACGAAGTTTGCTTTTCACTTTTGTGCGTTTTATACAGTTGCCCGATGGTTCGCTAATTGACAGCCACCTAAAATTCAGTTGATTTTGTGAATATGCTGATTTCTTGTTTATTCCCTCTGTCAGATAGCAGACATTTGAAGCCTTAACCAGATATAAAAGTGCTGTCATGGAAAGCTTCGAGGAACTCGGCTGAAACGAAAAGAAATTTGAAAAGTCAACTCTCAAACTGTGAAGTGTCAGTGCTTGGTGCAACTGGCTGTGTTCATAAAGTCAGATTTATATTATATAATACTGTTATAAAGCATTAGGGGGACACTTAAGCTCCGCCGTTAAGGGTATGACGCGATAGCGTCTCTCTCTCTCTCTCACGCACACACGTTTTCTTTCTTCCTTGAATTCTTAGCTTTTATTTATTTTATATTTCCAATATTTCTTTTTTTATTTTATTTATTGTATTATATTTTTATACACCAATAATAAGGATCAGCAAAAATCACATTTCCATTCTCAGCAATTTGACACCTTTGAACAATTATTTCAATTAATCAATTACACATTCTAAATTTTCTTCATTAGCATCACCAAGTACTGGTTTTTTATTCTGAGCATTTTGTCACCTTTAAAACCTCAATTTCCAATTTCTTTCTTTTTTGTTGCTTTATTTCATCAATTGGTCAATTATTTACAAATATTTTATTATATCATCATCGCCTATTGCACACCAATAAATCTTCACTGGAAGCAGAAATTACCATGACACATTTTTCTTTTTTTTTTTTGCGCAGCCCCCGATTATTTCCGAGACCCGTGCCAATAACTGCGTCGACAGCATAGGCAGGAAAGTGCTAAGCGCCATTCCGACTTACGTCAAATTACGCACGATTCTTTCATCTCAAAACAAATTGCATCCTCACTCATTTCACCAACGAGTATCCCACTAGTAGCAGTGGGATGAGCGACGGTGATGGTCAAACCATGCAAACTCGCGATCGTCTCTCATAGTCGTTAAAGTAAATAGCAAAGGCACACAGATAAAAAAAAATGTGCACATTACAAAACTCTAGATACTGTACCTGGATACGGATGACGCTGCGCGGATCGACGAGGGGCCCATGCACGACTCGTAGAGCAGTTTGTAACCGCTACGCCTCGGCTGTCAAAATACGCTTCTTGGCTTCGCTAACAGACACCTCCAGGGACAGAAGAGAGGTCCAAGCACAGCACACTAAGATACATGAAAAGCGCGGACAGAACGGCGGGCGCTGACGGACGGACACGAAGCGAACCAAAGCGAACGGATGGAGCGAACAAAATATGGCTGCCAGCGCCGGATCAGCGTGCCGCTTATGGTTGCCAGACTTACTTTTGTAAACTCTCTATTAACAGATAAAAATCGGTGGCTGGCTTGCCCCCACCGCAAGCGGCGCTGACCTACCGTCCCAGCCCCATAGGGCCAGGAACTGCCACTGACTCATGCTATCGCGGACAAAGTGTGTCCCGCTTTTGAGGCATTCTGATTGGTCGAGGCGGGTTGCGTTCTGATTGGCAGAGGCGGGATGCGTCCCTGCCATCTACAATGCCACATTTGAACGCGCGCTCTGTGAAAGGTGGCTGTTCCTGGTCCCACGGGGCTGGGACAGGTAGGTCAACGCCGCTTGCGGCGATGGTTAGCCTGCCACTGAATTTTGCGACGGCTGTCGCGTGGCGGAGGATTCCGAGTCGTCGCTGTGATGAGCGGACGTGTGATGCATGAGCTCTGTTGAAATTATCTGTTTTGGCGGATTGGAGCAGTGCATCATCAAATGTTCATGATCAGCGGGCTCCCTTCTGCACTCGGCATCGCCAGGAACCTCCAGCGAGCGTGTGAGTGACTTTATTTTCGGCGTTGAACCTGTTGGACTCCTCGTAAAGCGGGACAAGTGCTATCCCTAACAGCCGTGGAGACGCAGGGTAGCGACTGCGGATGCGCGGCGTGGAGTTCGCGCAAAGCTGAGCAGCGTTCGCTCAAAGCCAGCCTGTAGCTCTGCCAATGGAGCCTTCCTGGGCGTCTCGCGGCAGGGCTCGCAAAAGCAAGGCTGAGGTCACCACAGCCAGGAGGGCCCTGAGCGCGTGCCGCCCGGCGATTGAAGAGTGCTCCGATCTGCTTCAGCAGTTCCTTGTCGCTGCACAACGGAAGATGCTGGCGACCCAGTCAGCGGAGGCCGCCAAAAACGCACTCCGCTCTTTGCGCTCGTCCAACATCCCGTCTGCTATCGTCACGCGACACGGGCTAAGTGTATGCGCCCCCGATCAAGCCTCGCGCGGCGCACCAGAGACAGAAAAGGCACAACCAGACACTGTAGTTCGCACTTCAGTGCACAACATGGCGTCCCAAGACGAAGACGCAGGTTCCGCAATGGATACTTCCGTGTTGCGCAAGAGGCGGCGTTCACCCAGCCCAAGACGAAGCGACACTGACAGTCTAGAGGCAGCAGGTGGCAAGAAGGAGGCCCACCGGCCCCCTGATTCTGGCTCCTTCTCCCGCTTTACCCCACCGGAGGGAATTGCAGGCCCAGTAGAAGCCGCTCCAGTCATGGACATATCCAGCACCCTGCCTGCTGGAGCGATGCCTTTGGTGCAGCAGGAGCGACCGGCAACCTCCAGCACCTGCTCCACGGCGGAGACCAGCACGAAACGGCAGCTGCCTAGCGCGTGTCTCCAGGCAGCAGTGGACCCCACCAACCTGGTGCCTTGGACAATCAAGACAACCAAGGCCCAGCGGCGCCGTCAGGCGGCCCTCCGTAGGGCTGCGTCGGCTGTGGTGGCCCCCACCGCGCTGCCACACAAGACGGTGCTTTTCCGCCCTGCAGTCCGGGGTACTGGGTTCACCAGAGAACAAGGCTGGGACCTGGCGGAGGAGCTTCATCCACGTCCTGGCGTGCTAGCAGTGCGCGTGAACACGCGTCGCAACGTAGTGGCCGTGGACGTGGCCGACGAGGGCAATTTCAATGCCCTCTTGGCCACAACGGTCATCCGTGGCCTGCCCGTGCGGGCCAAGGAACCAGCCCCGCTCAACGAGTGCAGCGGGCTGGTATTCGGTGTCGACACCCGCCGCACGGCCGAACAGCTCCTTGCAGCGGTGGACTCTGCTGTGACAGTGAAAGCGGCCTCATTGGACGGCAGCACCCTGAGGCTCAGGTTCGCCGCTACTGCCCCGCCGCCACATATATCCATCCACGGCCGGGTCTTGCCGGTCCGACCATGTCGTCCTCGCCCACTACAGTGTGCTCGGTGTTCTAGCCTGGCCCACGCAACTGAAGCCTGCCTCGCCATGGAGCGTTGTGCCCGTTGCGGCGGGCCACATCCAAGTGCGGAATGTGCCAGAGCCAAGCCGCGGTGCTCAAACTGTGGAGGCCGCCATGCTGCCACGAATCCAGTCTGCCCTGCGTGGCAGAGAGAGAGGCACGTGGCCACTATCCTCGCGAGGTCAGAAGTGCCCCTCTCCCGGCGGGCCGTTCGCGCGGTTGTCTGTGAGGGAACTATTCCTTCGGGTGGCCAGCAGCACCAGCGTGCTCCCAGCTATGCGCAAATGGCCTCCCGTGGCGCGCACCAGCGCCCGCCCCAGCAGCCCCGACAGGACCAGGGACCGCGCCAGCAACAGGGGCGTCAGCAGCGGCCATGCCAGCAGCAACGCCAGCAGCACCCCGGGGGCTCCCAGACCACAGCTCGCACCGCACAACCCATCTTCGGTGCGGGCAACATCCACGCCACCTCTCCGGACGAGCGAGACAAAAAGATCGAGCAGCTGATGGCTGCAATTCGCGTCCTCGCCAGGTATATCCCGGAGGACTCTCCCGACAGGCGCGTCTGCTTAGAAGCAGCAGGCGCCTCCTTACAGGATGTCCAACATCATGGCTAGTCGCCGGACACCTCCCCGAATTCCTTCCATCCTGCAGTGGAATGTACGTTCTCTTGCCGCGCGCTATTCAGAGCTGCGCCTACGAGTGTCTAACGAGTCTCCTGAGGTTGTAGCGCTGCAGGAGACGTACGTTCGTGCACAAGAGGGGGACCCTCAAATGCGGCTGCCCGGCTACGTCGGATACCACTCCCCGACAACCTGTGAGGAGGTTACATGTGCTGCAGTGCCGTGCAGTGATCCCCAGCATAAACCAGGGAAATCTCGGTGCGCGGTTTATGTGCGGCACGATGTCCAACATGTCCTCGTTGACTCGGCGGCGGCGACGAGTGATGTGCAGGAATGTGTTGTTGTTACAGTCCGCATACGTGGTGTGGACACGTCTGTGGCTAGTGTTTACGTGCGCCCAGCTGTGCAGTGGAATGCCCAGTGGTTCAGTGCAGTCTCTTCGTGTTGTGCCACCCGACAAATCATCCTCGGAGATTTCAATGCCCATCATTGTGCGTGGGGAAGTGCCCGAAACACCGCGCGAGGAGACGACCTACACGCCATGGTAACACAGCTGGGACTCACACCGCTGAACACCGGCGAGCCCACCTTCCGGCGACGCGGCACACCCGGCTCCTGCATAGACGTTGCGTTCGCGTCCAGCGGCATCGAGGCGA
>JAJIZL010026526.1:7306-41442 GCA_023969395.1 Amblyomma maculatum
TGTATGTATGTATGTATGTATGTATGTATGTATGTATGTATGTATGTTTGTATGCATGTATGTATGCAAGTATGTAGGTACGGACGCCTCTGTCAAAATTTTGAGTCCAGACCCACGATTTGCTTCTGAGCCACATCGTGCGGCTAGTAATGAATTCCTAGTTTAATGGTCCAGGGTAGAACAAGAGAAAGTAGGAGGCCGCACAGTGTGAAAGAGCTCTGAACAAGAGTAGAAGGGGAGCCTATGATCGCAAGCCGAGCCGATGTTGCGACAAGCGGACTTTTCTTCGCCTAGGCCCAGACAAAGACGAATCTACTAGTTGAAACTTTCGCTCGGCTATCGAACTGAGGCTCCCCTACTCTTGCTCAGTGGTCTTTCATACTACCAGTTTAGCAAATTCATGACAGCAAGATGTTTGGCGTCAACCTTCTCAATTGGGTTGGACTTCCAGGAGAGGCTTTGCAATAAGAAAAAACGCATTTTCCGCTCTGCAAAACTAACCGGTTCCCAAGAACGTTTGACTGCTTATCAGGCCGCGGCCCTTGAATATAAAACTGCGCGCAAGCACACCAAGGATGTATTTTTCAATGACACATTACCTTTCCTCTTAATCAATAACCCTAGGCAATTTTGGAGCTTAGTTAACAAAAACGACATTTCATCCACCAGCCTTAAAAACTCTAGTGACGAACTAATCCACCCAAATGAGTGTGCAAAAGTCCTTAACAGTGTATTCGTTTCAGCGTTTTCTAAATATGTGCGTTCTAAAACCCCTGCATATACCAGTGCTGACTTTTTGCCAATGGATTCTATTGTCTACGATTCTGTTAGTGTGGAAAAAATAACTGAAAAACAAAACATTTTTTCATCATGTGGTGTTGATAATATTAATTCCAAGTTCGTGATTAAAACCAAAGTGTGCAGCGAAATAATACTATCTAACCTATTTCAGCAATCGCTTCAAACAGCCTGCATACCGGGGGACTGGAAGGTCGGGAAGGTGATTCCGTTGCATAAGTCCGGAGATAAACATTCCCCACATAATTATCGACCAATCTCACTAACAAGCAGTCCGTGTAAAATCATGGAGCACGTTATTTACTCTCACCTTGCATCATTCCTAGATTCTAGTAATTTTTTTGCTGACAGTCAACATGGGTTTCGAAAGTTGTTTTCTTGTGAAACGCAGCTTTTAACCTTCACGCATGGTCTAAATTCATTCCTTGACAGGGGTTCCGTTGTCGACTGCATATTGATTTTTCAAAGGCTTTCGACAAGGTCTCTCATCAACTGCTTTTTCTGAAACTAAGTAAACTTAACCTTGACCCTAACGTTCTCAGGTGGCTGCATTCTTTTCTTGCAGATCGTTCACAGTTTGTCACTGCTAATAACACATCATCCTTCACTTCTCCAGTTTGATCAGGCGTGCCACAAGGCTCTGGGCTAGGACCTCTTCTTTTTCTTCTATATATCAATGACTTACCTGATAACTTATGTTCAACAATAAATCTTTTCGCAGATGACTGCGTCATATACCGTGAAATTAACAGTGATTCTAACGTTGCTCTCCTTCAATCCGATATTAATCATGCCCTTGAATGAACAGGTGAAACATGAAACTATATATTAACAAATGTGTCTCTCGTCGTAACACTTTATTACCCTTATACCTTCTTAATAATAGTAGCCTTGAGTCTGTGCCTTGTTATAAATATTTAGGTGTATTTACTTCCCCATAATTTTAACTGGAAGGCTCATATAAATCACATAACCAACAACGCTAATCGCATGCTAGGCTACATACGTCGTAACTTTAGTCTTTCCTCCGGTTCGTAAAATTGCTCCTTTACAAATTGTTGGTTCGTAGTAAACTGGAGTATGCTTCATCTATCTGGGACCCTTATCAAGAGACACTAATCTATGAACTCGAATCTATTAAGAACCGTGCGGCCCGTTTCATTCATTCTAACTATCATCGTAATTCTAGTCTCACTGCTATGAAATCAAGCTTATCACTGCCACTACTGTCTCAACATAGAAATATATTCCGTCTTTGTCTATTTCATAAGATCTACTATAATAACCCCATCCTTAAGAGAAAATTCATTACGCCACATTGCTACATGTCTGCTCGGATCGATCACCGTCATAAAGGTGGTATTCCTTCGTGCCAAACAAATCACTTCTACAACTCATTCATCCCCAGCACATCGGCACAATGGAATCGCCTTCCCCCATCGGTTGTTGAAGTGAGTGACCATTCTGCGTTTAAATCTGCTTTAGCTAATCTGATGATAACATAATACATTGAATTCTTCCACACTGCAATTTGTTTATTGTTTTTAGTTCATCTGCTGTTTATAAACTTTTTTTTTCTCTTTTTCCCCCCGAATTGTGCTGCTGATGACGTGTATGATGGTATATTTCAGCAACTTTGTTTCCTGCCTGCTAGTAAAATTATTTGTTTTGCTCACGTGGTATATTTGTGTGCTTATATAATTCGCTCATACGTCTGTGTCAGTAGCTAATAATTTGTATTCTTATATTGTTGTAACTTGCTTATGTGTGCCAGCCATACTACTGTTCACATTTGTTTTAATACTGATTGCTGTTCTTCTTTTCCTTTTTTTTTCTTGTATTGTACCCCACTCCCCTCTGTAATGCCCTCAGGTCCTCAGGGTACTGAAATAAATAAATAAATAAAATAAATAAAGATTACATCTCGGCCTAACAAGCCACTCTGTATAAAGGGGACCCACTAAACGCCTAAGAAACCCTTTGGCTTTAGGCTTGTGATAAAGACTATGTGTGTGTGTGTATGCATGCATGCATTAGGTATGATGTATGTATGCATGCATGCATGCATGCATGCATGTATGTATTTATGTATGTATGTATATATGTATCTACAATATGTGCCACTGTTTTGTATCATTGATTCATTTTTTCGAGCCTTCCATTTGACCATCATTATCCTTTTTGTTAAAACTTTATGCGCTTAGTAGTACTGTTATGAAGACTCTCTTAGTGCCTCCTCCGCGTAGCTAGCGAAAGAGCCTGCGAAGTGCTCTAGGCATCAAATGGCCCTTACCTGTTCTCCGATTGTTTGAGATCGGCAGTTCAAAAGAGGATTTTGATCAAGTGACTGGGCCTTCTTCACCAGAAGAGCCGGTTGACAGGCCCGTAGATTTTCTTTTCTCACTTCGTACAGTAAAAAAAAAAAACACTATTTCTACATACATACTGGCACTTTGCCTTTAATATTACGTCAAAACGGAACAAGAAGCGAGAACTGCGACCGTGGTATCTAAGGGACCAGAAGTAGGTTGAGATCATTTACCTTAAAAATAGCTGAGGGTATCATGCTTCGAAATGTATCAATTGTTATAAGCACTTGATCTGCACTGAAGATTCTGTCATTAGTAGAAGCCTCAAATAGATTATCATCAGCAGTCATGCCGAAAACCAATCAAAACTGCCAGCGATTCGACATCACCATCACGTGTTCTGCATCAGTGCTGTCCACAACGGACTCAATGGTAAAACTATGGATCTAAAAGCTTCAAATGCCTCTTAACTCTACGTCTCGTCCATTTTTCACGTTTTGGTTTTCGCGGGAAAATATTCTAGCGATGCCGTAAAAACATAAGCATGCAAGCCTTCACAAGGTTGAGACATCGCAGTTTATACGAGTATTATGCGTCCAGTGGGCGTAATTATGACACATCTTATCATATTGTGAATGCCAGCCATGGGGCATTTATTTTAATAGGGACAGTAATCCCGCTTGCGAGCATGCGACAAATGAAACTAACTATTCAAGTCAGCGGCGTGAACAAAGCAATGACTTCAACAAACAAAAAATGAATGCTCCCATCTGCCCTATGACGTTCAAATGTGCAGAATATGAATTTAATTCATAAAAGGACCCTAACCACTGCACTAAAGCCAAAAAAGCATAATAATAACGTTTGAAATATGCCTTTTTTAAAGTTATAGTAAAGTCTTGAGGCTTCCTATCCTCGGCGAGTCGAAACAAGATAACTTGGTGCGACTGCAAAATGTTCGCCGGGCGACCGCGCCAACGTAGCATGTGATTTGCACGCACATTCCAAAACCTTCCAGCCAGAATCCTGTTATATATGTCAAATGCAATAGTCGGTAATTGGAGAAATCCGTCGGTAATTAGAGAAATTTTTTCTGACGGGATTCATTCAAAACAGTTAAGCCGACCACAATTGTTAGACTTCAAGCGAAGGTATCACATTTAGAGAAACAAATATGTTATCTCAAAATAGTATATGCCATACAACAAGGAGCTCAACCTAACAAAATGCGCTTACCTCTTTCCTGACCATTGCTATTTTCTGCATTTCTCAAACAGCGGTAATATTCAGCCACGAAAAATAGTGCTAGATTAAAATATTTATAGGTTGCAAAATCTATGCCTTTGTTAGATAATACTGCCTTTTTTCTGTACCTGATAATATTTCGGATGTCTCTACGCAGATTCCACTCTGACGGATGCTGAATTCTGTTCCTCATTGTGCAACGGGCAGGGTGAGGTTTCATTTGGCTTACTTTGCATGTTTCTGAAACCCTATGCTTTTAGGGCCTAAGTAACAATGAAAATATATTGAGCAGCTGAGAATCGGCAGATATGCCCCCGAAAGAAAATTTGACGCTGGCTGCAGTTCGTTCAAAAAAAAAAAATTGCTTCTCTGATCAAGTCGCTAAACCGACATTAATGTGCCGTTCGTGCTATCAAAAATCGCTTCTGCGAATGAATAATAAGGAGGATGGCAGAAAGCTAAAAAAAAAAAATAAAACAGTCTGCTTAGTTTTTCATTTCAATAATTTCAGTAGTTTTATGGCACTTGCCATAAACTTCTTTCCTAATGAGACTGTTGCAGGTGACGTGTGCTAATGCCCGTATTAATTCCTTTAGAGTATTATTAGCGGCGTGAGCAATGTTTTCTACGCGGTGCGTCCTGGGAGAAAGACATGGCTGTGGTGCGTATGCAATCATAAACAAAACTAAACTTTACGAGAACCAATGAAAATAAACGTAAACAACTTGAACAATAAGGGCAAATAAATACATCTGGGTGGGGCACGTTGAACATTAAAATGGAAGTTTTATTTGCAGGACCGAATACCGTTAATTGAAGGTTTCTACACCTTCGTGAGTACTTTCTTCGCGGAAGTAATATAATTTGGTGCTCGTGTTGGTGTACCAGTCCCGCACTTTACCTTTGTTGCTGATATCAAGTACCATGTGATGTCATCAGTGGGGACCAGCCTATTGTTCGCAGCTGGGTTTTAGTCTGGGCAACCTACATAGGCTGGACAAGAAGAGTCAAACTGCGTGTTCGAGTGCCTTCCTTTCAGACTCCAAGCCATTGCGCTTTTCGAATAATGATGTGGTATAACCTAAATTCACTGAAACTCGGTCCTTACTATGTTCGCGCTGACAAAACTCAAATACGTGGCAATTTCTTTTCGGCAGTCGAAAACAACTTCGTTTTGGCGCATAATAGTATTTTTACAACTTTACTGATTCAAACTCAGCTGCCCGTCAACTATTTCACATGTTACACTAATTCTGCTCTTTGAATGCGTCAAGCGTAGCATTATTATGCTCTAAGAATGACCCCACCAAAAGTTTTAGTGTTTACTGCCAGGCTATGTGAAACATCTGCCACCACTCAGCCACAGGTTAGAGTATTAATTGGAAATATAAATGGTAAATTCGTGCGTGATGTCTAGAAATCTGTAAAGTGTGGCTCGCATGGGGCTTCTTTTGCACGTGAAATCGCTCCTCGCGCCATACGCCCACGCTAGCGTCGACGAATTAAGTCCCGCATGGTCAACAGCCGAGCGCTGTTTTTTTGCCGCCCAGCTGCGCCGAAACCTGTTCTCTCTGAAATGCCTCGATGCGCACTCCGGGCCCGGGTGCGCGCATCCAGTTCTTCCTGACGCCGCGAGCTTTGAGCAGTGGCTTTCTGTCTTACGATTGGGTCATGCGTGCCAAGAAAACGTACAAAGTCATCACTTCACCTATGTCCACTGACACGGCAAGCACCACATTAACAGCATTTGAACACAGCGTGGACAGTCACACGTGGTACCAGTAGACGGCGCACCTTAGCCTTCACCAAAATCCTCCTCCTGCAACAAACCTGGGCAACCATGACATGTAAATGCGACAAAACTGACCCCACAACAATGCGTTGAGCGAGCGATGCACAGTTCTCCAGACGACGCCTTTCTATGGAAACTCCTCCCTGCCGTTATTATTTCTGATTTTATTGGGCAGCCACCCTCGATAGGCATTTGGCGAGAAAGCGAGCGCTTCTCAGCCTACTACCCTGCGCTGTACACTCGTGCTTCCTTCCCGTTTCCTCATTTTGTAACGCGTTTGTTTCCTTCTTAGAACATATACTGCCTTTTTTAAGGTTCTGGTTCCACTTTCCGTGTCTGCTTTCCTTCGCCGTATTGTTCGGAGCCTACGGTGCTAAGAGGATGCTTGCAAAAACTTCATTGGAGTCGTATTGTTCCGAGACGACGGTGCTCAAAGGATGCTTGCAAAAACATCACTGGAGCCATAGAATAAGAGGGGTCTGAGGTATGCTGACTCGCCAAACAGTTCATTAGCGAAATTTAGAATAGAGGAACCCATAATGCCAGGGGGTGGGGCAATTGCGAGGTGACAATTACCCACCCCCGCGCATTTGTGCGATAAAAGGGGCGAGGAGTGAGGCAGTCTCTCTGAGCATGCACACTCGCATTCTCCTGTTTTACTATACTACCAACCCGAAAGGTAGTTTTTCCTCGTCCAACAAACAGTATGCGACTGCGATTTGAAAATTCCATAAATCTGACCCCCCACCGGCAATGCGCCGAGCATGCGTCTCATTTGCTATTCTCCGGAATAGGTTCCCTTCATAGAGGCGCTCCTCGTTGCCATTACAATTTCTACTTTTTTGATCTTGTGTATAGTTAGTTCACTATAGTCTTGAGCAGCTACCTTCCAGAGACATTAACCGCGATAACGGGGTATGTCTGATATGTCTAATCATTCGTTAATACTTTGTCGTTAGGAAGAAAAGCAAACGATTGAACAAACAACTGAATTTACTGGTAATAGAAAAGGGAGCACATGCAAAAGCGTTCGTTTCGCACAGAGTTCGTTTAGCGACTACTAGCCACTGTGTCCAACCAGTCCCACTCCCGTCTTCTTTATTGTCCCCGCTCTCCCCGCCCTCTCCCCGAAGCCCCTCTTTACTCCCTTTCCATTTCCACTCCCACCTTACCCCCTTCCCTTACGGCGCGATTGCGGTGTCCACAGAAAAACAAGTGAGACAGTTACAGCGCCTTTTCCTTCCTATAAATAAATCAGTGAGGGGGACCTTCCAGGAACGGCGAGCGCCTGTCGGGACCCAGAGGGTGGAGCGGCGTCCTTTTCGAAGGGGCCAGGAGGTCTTTGCCCGAGTGTCCGAAAGAGCGTGGGTGGTAGGTCGAGTGTTCCCCGCGCGGACGACCGTTCTTTCGCGAACAACGTTCATGACACATTCCCGCCCGAAATGGCGCAGGCATTTCACAGACACGCACTCACTGCACAAGCTCCACTGGGCACAGCACTTGTAGTGGACGACGCAGGGTGGTTCATCCAGGAAGCCTTACGGTGCAGGATCGAATTCGCCCATCGCGTCCGGGGAAGGTCGCATCGACGTTTGCCATCTTCCAGAGTTGTCTGGGCTGTAGAGTCTCCTTGAGCAGCACAATGTCGCCTGCCTGTAGACTGCGGGCTGGGTTCCTTTGGTGCTGCTGCGTGGTTTGCAATTCTTTCAAGTACTCGTTCATCCATTGTCGCCAGAATCCGCGCAGGAGTCGTGCTCTGTTCGTGAACATTTGCCGTAGGGTCGCTCCAGTAATGGCATTCAGTTCGACAAGCGGAACATCTGGCAGTGCGGTGAGCCTCCTGCCGATAAGAAACGAGGCCGGGCAAACAGGATGAGGCTGGTTCGCTTCGGTGTGCACGTGCGTTAGTGGACGCGATTTGAGGATAGCTTCCACTTCCGCTAGCGTGGTCGTGAGCTGTTCACAAGTGAGACAGCTTCTTCCGAGCACCTTTTTCAAGGTTTGCTTGGTCAAGCCGACAAGTCGTTCGTAAAAGCCACCCCACCATGGGGCGCGTTCCACTATGAATTTCCACTCCACTCGGGTGTTTGAGAAGTAACTTTTGACTTTATCGCTTCTGATAATGTTCCAAAGGGTAGCCAGGTCCTTGCTGGTCTTTTTGAAAGTGAGTGCATTATCGCTGTATACGGTATGAGGTATACCTCGACGGGTGATAAATCGCCGGAAAGCAAAAGTTGCTGAAATAGCACCTTCGCTCGCACGATGAAAGGGGATAGCCACCCTAGGGGATCGTAAATCCGCGCGGTGGTCTGCAGGACGCATCCTTTGCTGAGTGGCTCGGTCGTGGCGATTCTGTTGGTGCAATGGCAGAACGTCATCATGTCCCTACTTGGTTCCCAAGTGAGTCCCAACACCTTAAACACACCTGACAGGTAGCAAAGAGGCTTTGCCCCATTTGAGTCCTGCTCAAAAATTTGACAAAGCTGCTCGCTCTTAGATGCTCATTTGTGCAACTTCATCGAGGCTGCTCCGAAAATTGCGTTTGATTCATTGTACAAATTCAGAGCGGCCTGTTCGTTTTCGGCTCCTATCAGTATGTTGTCGACATAAAGGCTGCGTTGTAGTTGGCTTGCAGTGATCGGGAACTGCTCCTCTGCGCTCTTTAGGTGATGTTGGAGATTGGCAGAGAGCAAGAACGGACTGGCAGTCGTTCCGAATGGGACTCTCTTCATACGCCATGTCAAGATTGGTGGAAGAGGGCCACCTGGCTCAGGCTTCTTTTCGAACCACAAGAAACGCAAAGCGTCTCTGTCGTCTGGCCTCACTGCAATTTGCAAAAAGGCCTGTTCGATGTCCGCTACTAGAGCTACTTTGTGCCTGCGGAAGTTTAGCAGCACGCCCACGAGGTCAGCCGTTAAATTTGGTCCACTTTCGAGATTGTCGTTTAGAGATTTTGCTGACCTATCGTGGGATGAGGCGTCGAAAACCACGCGCAGCTTGTGAGCCTGGCGGATGACAGCCTGATGCGGCATGTGGTATGCGGGGCTCATGCCACTCTCATTTGTTTCAACCAACTCCGCCATATCAAGTGCGCTGTACTGCCTTATAGCCACGTCATACTCATCTAGTAGCTCTGGGGATCTTTGAAGACGTCTTGTGAGCTGATGTAGGCGCTTTAGGGCAACCTCCTTGTTATCTGCCAAAGCTGTCACAGGTTTCCATGGAAGGGCCACCTCATAACGACCCTCCTTCATCTGCACGGTGTCCTCAAAAAACTCCACGACAGCATTGGTTACAGTATTTGATTAATTTTCATTTATCCCAATTGATTCTAAGGTCCAGAATTTCGTTAGCATGTCCGTTGTTCTTCTTTCCATGACCGATGTTCTCAGGGCAACTGTTTGCATGCAGTAGGGTCCTTTGTTATTGCCCTGAACTGGTCCTTGAATGGTCCAACCTACAGCCGTTTCTACTGCTCTTGGTTCATCACCTATCTTCGTGGATCGGCCATTCGTTAGTTCCCAAATGTGGTCGGATCCTATGAGAAGCCCAATATCGTCAGGCCCTTCGCCATTACGGAAATCGGCGGGCTCATAACCGAGCGTTCTCAGCCTCTCCATCAATGCCACGGGTGGTTTTGGGATATGCTGATCGCAAATCACGTCTGTTTCCAAAACCTCTAGTTTGCATGGTTTTCCTTTTTTAGTTTTAACTTCGACCAATACTCTCCTGAACACTCTTTCTTCTTGGTGACCGCCAAAGACACCGACGGTTGGCATTTTTTCACCAAGAAATTGGCATGTGGCTGTTTCCACTCCGTTTACCGCTCCCTCACTCACTTCCTCGGAATTTTCCTCCTCGCAATCCCACGCCTACAATACCGCGCTTGCAACTGCAAAATAAGCGCCGCGCTCGCTTTGACCGTTGGCGGCTGCGAATTTCGACTACGCGTGCTGTGAAACCTAACCTAACCTAACGTAACCTATCCTAACCTAACGTTCCATAACATAGCCTAACCTAACCTAACCTAACCAAACCTAACCTAACCTAACCTTGGGAGTGTTTGGCCCGTCAAATTTGGTGGAAACACTGGTAGCATAGTCTGACAACAGGCTAAGTTACGCCAACCGGAATGAAGCCGAAATTGGCATCCCAGTCTTTTTGATGCTTCAGATGTCAGGTACGAGCGTTGGCTTCCGCCGTCGAAAAGTACTCGCAGTTGCGCCCAGGCCTTTAGGCCACCGCAATTAGCTGACGCCGTTTGAAGCAAGTCAGTTTTCGCGGGAGCCGATTCTGTTCCTGCTGCAACTTCAAGGCTAACTTGCGCGTTGCTGACTCCGCTAGTGGCTTCCCTCTGGCACGCTACCGCATAGGACGGATCACAAATTGCAGTCGCGTGTTTCTTCTCGCACTTCATGCATTTTAGGTGCATATTACAATACAATTCCTTGATCGATGCCCTTTTCGCGTGCATTTGAAGCATCTCCCTGCCGCTTGCAGATGCCGTTTCCTTTCCTCTACGCTTTGTTCGGCATCGCATTCTTGTGTCAGATGCTCCTCGGCGTTACAAAAGAAGCAACTTTCCTTGCTGGTGTTTTGATGCAAGGCTGTTGCGGTTGGTAAGGGCTTACGCGATCTCCAAGGTGGCTTCGCCTGAACTTTTCTGATTTCTCTAGAGTTTTTAGCCAAATCCATGCTTTTAAGGCAGCCAGATTTTCTCGACTCTCGACTTCGATTTTGAGGAAAGAGATGAGTCGTGAAAAGGACGTCACCGTACCTTTGACACTTGCGTTTGAGCTTTCCGAAGTGCCGTCGGTCGATTCGGCGTTCCCGCCCATGGAACTAGTTGTCTCGATGACACATTTGCGGCTGTAGTCGAGTAAGATGTCCGTTGGCAGTGCTCGTTGCACAATCGGCATGAGGAGCGTGGTGTAGGAGTCCTGCTTTGGGCCCAGTGTCTTCGAACCCTTGATGTGTGCAGCCAGGGTCGTAGAGGCGGCGAAGTCCGCGTACATCGTCTGAGGAACGAACTGGCTGGACGTCAATAAGCTTCTTCATGTGCTCTTGAATTAGGAGCTCTTCGTTTCCAAAGCGTTTCTGGAGGAGCTCTACGGCGTCGCTGTAGCACCGTGCCGTCGATGGAAGTCCAGCGAGTGCAGCGGCGGCGTCCCCGGTGACAGATGCTTTGAGGGAGTGGAACTTGTCGACAGATGAAAGTTCTTCGTTTTTGTCGAAAACTTGTTCGAATACCTCCCAGAAGGCCTGCCAGTCATTGCGCTGTCCGGTGAATTTTGTGAGCTCGAGCTCTGGCAGCTCGACCCTAATCTTCGAGGTGGTCGTTGTCTGGGCGGCGTTATTCTCCCGCTGAGTCGATAATCTTCCAGTCGGGTTTGAGATGCACTGTTGCAGCTTGGCCAAGACGGTTACGATTCGATCGTTGTACTCAAAAACTTGTTCGTACTCCGTCTCGGCCTGCTCATCATCCAGTGACTCCTTGAGCTGACCGTTCACAGCGTTCAGTTCAGCATGAAGAGACGCTAGTTTAGCGTGCATGACATTAGCATCGCTCTGCGTTAGCTCATCGAGTCGCTCAAGGCATTCTTTTGTAACTTTGGTGACTTGAGTGCGCAGTACCTTTCGTTTTTTGAAGAGGCGCTCCATCGTTGAACCAGCGTTTCTGAGGATCACGGAAATTAAGATAACCAGGGGATGAGACGACTTCATGCGGCAGCGTTCGGTAGACTTCTTGTCCGTTGCGATGAAAGGCCACAATGAGGCCTATATGCACTGTTCGTTGATCTAAATTTCTTCTCTTCGCTTTCTTCCCGGGTTTCGGCACCATCTTTTGTCTGATATATCTAATCGTTCGGTAATACTTTGTCGTTAGGAAGAAAAGCAAACAATTGAAGAAACAACTGAATTTACTGGTAATAAAAAGGGAGCACATTCAACGCGTCCGTTTCGCACCAAGTTCGTTTAGCGACTACTCGCCACTGCGTCCCACTCCCATCTTCTTCATTGTCCCCGCTCTCCCCGTCCTCGCCCCGAAGCCCCTCTTTACTCCCTTTCCACTTTCACTCCCACCTTACCCCCTTCCCTTACGGCGCGATGATAATAATAATAATAATTGGTTCACAGGAAGGGAAATGCGCAGTATCTGTCACACTTGCTATGTGGACTCCTGAACCGCGCCGTAAGGGAAGGGAGGAAGGTGGGAGTGAAAGTGGAAAGAGAGAAAGGGGAGCCGTAGTGGAGGGCTACGGAGTAATTTCGACCACCTGGGGATCTTTAACGTGCGCTGACATCGCACAACACACGGACGCCACTTCGTTTCGCCTCCATCGAAACGCAGCCGCCGAGGTCGGGTTCGAACCCGGGTACTACGGACAGTAGTCGGGCATCTTACCAGTGCACCACCCCGGCGGGGCACGGCGCGATTGCGGTGTCCACAGAAAAACAAGTGAGACAGTTACCGCGCCTTTCCCTTCCTATAAATAAATCAGTGAGAGGCGCCTTCCAGGAACGGCGAGCGCCTGGCGCGACCCAAGGGGTCGAGCGGCGTCCTTTTCGAAGGGGCCAGGAGGTTAAAAATTGGACCGCCCGAGTGTCCGAAAGAGCGTGGGTGGTAGGTCGAGTGTTCCCCGTGCGGGCGACCGTTCTTTCGCGAACAACGTTCACGACAGGGTACGGAGGCGTGCCCGAAGAGGACACACGAAAAAAGGGCGCCTTCTTCAGTGCCGCTGTCGAGTTCAGCAGCTGCATCAGATCCACCACCACACACGATGCGCATTTGACGAACAGCTGCTTCCGCGAGCCGCGCTTGTAACTCCTTCGAACTGCGGGGCTTCGTCCAGAATCACGTGAATGCTGCTCTGGTGCTCACTGGCCCTCTGCCGTTGCCCGCTCCTGTCGGCTGCGCGTCGTCGCCGTTTTTTTTTTCAGTTGAGTCGGAAGAAGCTGGCGTTTTGCTTGTATGCTTGGTATGCTTGGATATACGTAGCGAAAAGCAGTGACTACCTTGGGATCAGAAAAAGGTAACTTCTCCAGTCTTTTCCCGCAGCTCAATTCTCCTTGGCTTCCATGTCAAGCGCATTTGCCCCCCTTTCTCTCTATCCACTTTCACTCCAACCTTCATCCCTTCCCTTACGGCGCGGTTCAGGTGTCCACAGAGCAAGTGTGACAGATACTGCGCCTTTCCCTTCCTATGAACCAACCAGCCAACCAGCCAGCCAGTTCACCGGCGTTGTGTAATTCGTTTATAGGAAAGGAAGGGCGCAGCATCTGTCACTCGGGGAAGGCAAGAAGCGCCGCCCGGCGGCGTTGGAGCGCACTCGTTCCCAGTTGGTCCCCACAGCTGAAGACAGTGCCGTCACGGCTGACATCACGTGGTTTGCTCATGCGCAGCTGTGGCGTTTATTGCGAAAGCAATACTACGCCAGGTCTAACCACTCGTCGCTGTTTGCCGTGTCCGTGACCATGGTCGCCTGGCAGGAGCTGCCAACTTAGGTCTCTCTTCTGCGGGCGCCACTCAGGAGCTGTGGCGCAAACTTTCTGCGGGCGCCATTCAGGAGATGTTAAATGCTTTCGCATTAAAATAGTCAACTCTCTGCAGACTCCACACACATAAACATTCGAGCCAAATTCCGTTGCATAAGCAGCATTACAAACTGAGACATCAACAAAACGTAGAAAATAAACATGATCAAGAATTTTCACTTTCGTTGCATTCAAGAAAGTAATAATTGGCTTACCAAATGTCTTGCTTGCTCGGTGAGGTCTGCATTGTTATCTACCAAGGCAGGCTATTTATTGCTTCGGTGGTACCAGGAAACCACACCAAAGCTTGCGCTAGATACACTGTTAACTTCATGGACATTTTTCCCTGTATACCACCTGCCCAGCGAATGTCGCAGCACGCTCCCTCCTAGTTCTGAGTTTCATCTCACACGATACGGGCTTTCGGCTGGCCCTTGGCGCCTTACATATTGCGGCTTTGGAAATGGTTGTGTCTATCACTTCCTATACGTACGCGCAATAAGTGACACGGCTACACAGTATATACATGCAGTATCATTCGCACAGTTGTCAGTGTACTGTCTTTTGGACAATTCGTTAAGCTTTCCTCTATGCTTTCGCGGTGCCTTACTGGGAGTACCTGGTGCTGCCTCTACCAAGGGCACTGGCGCAGTGTAGTAACAGGAAAGTGGGAGGAAACTAATTATGTTAGAAGTAAAAGTACTGCTGTAATGTAACTTTTAAGACCACTAAATGACGATAAATGAAAAGTGAAGAGTACAGGTGCCCCAAAAGTAATACGGAGCACGCGAGCTGTGGCCGAACTGGAAAAAACTGCATGCCAACGCACTCTATCAGCAGATGCGCGGCAAAGAGCGAGAGGGCGTCGGCACATCCGGCTGACCCATCTCGATAACTTGATGCTCGCGTTATCGCCTCAAAGTGCGAAGCTGCGCTGCTAGCATCCCTGCCCACCAGAGGCGCTTTCAATACCGCACGGTTTGTTGTTCGTCCGTGCCGTGCAGAAATGTTTGCACTGTGTGCTTTATGCTTTGTCGAGAACTGCATTATCTTTGTCTACGTAACAGCCTCACTTGGCTGCGAGTTTGGGCGCTGACGAGCATAAACGTTCGTGCAACGCTTTGGGAAGTGCGGTGAAATTTTGTTTCGCTTTTAGTCAACGCATAAAATACAAAACACAATAGCATGCATTTCCTGTCTTTAATACAAATAGGTCCTCAATGGCATAGGAAGTGGGCTAATATTTCAAGACCGATTTATTCAACGCAAATTCATTTTGTTACACTGGAGAACAATAAGTTAACCATATAAAGGTAGAAATGAGTGGCAGAAAGGAAAGAGTTGTAAAAAATAACATCAAAATGTGCCATGTTATGCAAACTCAAGTTTCATAACCGGTAAAGCCCCCAGTGGGTTTACGACGTAAACGAAGAGCCGGAAGAGATTCGCACGAGAAGTCGACATAGCTTTCGGAGGTTGTCCCACATCTTGATAGCCTCCCACCCAAATGTCATATGGACGAGTTCTACGGCTGATACGAGGTTGATTGCTTTCCAACGTTCACCAAACGACCTCACTTATGTTCGTATCAGCGTCCGTCGGCGTTCACTCCACAAACAGCACAGCCCGTTCTTCCAGCAAGACTTTTATGACTCGCACAATGTGGACGAGACCACAGTGTTACTGCTAGAAGAATACATTATCGTTAAAAGGGTCATCCAAGTCATATGGGACGAGATAGCGGCCAAGCGCCTCGCAGTAGCTGGCTTCGTTCATGATGTCATCTTGATAATTGATGAGAAGGCTAGACACCTTTTGCAAAAAAAAACGCCCACAAGCATGTATTTATAAACGAACATTGTGGAAATTCCCATTCCACTAAAAATGTCGCCCAGAGTTCCACTGGATATTAGACGCGAAATTCTATGCGCTCGGGGTGTATCGTAACGAGAAATATGCCGCAGGACTGGAAGGTCGATGACTGCAGTGAATCGCAAATGCAAGCTTACAGGGATGAAGGCGGCTGCCTTGGCGATGCTTTACGTCCAGGTGACGAGTGGTGCACTTCGGCTGAGGCTGACAAACTGAACGTCGCTGCTGCAGTGCGGATCCTTTTCAGAACGCAAACAAAATTCCAGATGTCCTCGGCCTAGACAAAAGTCTGGGCCCATTCGGAACCGTCTCCAGCAAGCCGGATTAAGTAGATATGTGGCGGCGCAGAAGACGTATTTGACGGCAATACAGAAGGCACAGCGCCTAGCATTTGCTCGCACCGACGAGAAATGGACTGCGGATGACTGGCGACAAATCATATTTACAGATGAACCAACGTCTTCTTAAGATGAGACCAGCAGCGGCGTGTTTGGCGTCCTTGTAATTGTCGGCATGTCCGAATAAGATTGATTTGTGTGAAGTAAACAGCACAGCGTTCTAAACAACAATAAGGCATGGGCAAGTAAAAGTAGAGAAATGAAACTGTTTTTCTTCGCTAGTCCTCTTGCAGCAATTGCTTACGCTCTATAAGCCGAAACATTTTTTCTCTTTCTCTGTGGCCTGATAATCATGGTTTTGAGGAGAATGCCTTTTTTTTTTAATCACGAATTACGTAGGAGCTGGTCAGCGTATTATTATTTCGCACATAGATACCTGCCCGACTTCGCGACGCAAATAATCAGCAGTGGTCGTTGTGCCGTGAACGTCTGGGGGGCTGTGAGTTGAGGTCGTCTCTGCCCTCTTACTAGACTGCCATCAAAGTTTAACGGAGCCAGCTACTGCGATGTCCTCGACCACTATCTTGTCCCGTAATAGCTGGACAGGCCGTTTAAAGATGGAGCAATCCTCCTGCAGCAAGACTATAGCCCCATCCACACTGAGCGAGTTGTGAAAGTCTTGCTTGAAGTATAGCGTGTGTAGCTATTCGAGTGGATTCTAAAACGTGCCAATATGGACACCATTGAGAACGTTTAGGGAGCTTTGAAAAGTAATCTGTCTCGTATCAATCACCACATGGGTCCAGGTGTCCTCTGGGAGGCGAGAGTAACGGATACGTCGACTCTTTATATGAGTCCCTTCTTCGGCGTATGACCGATGTCATTAACGTAAGCGGGGGCTTCACCTGTTATTAAACTGTGAGTTTGCATAAAAATTGTCTTTAGAAGGTTTTTTAATCGTCTCCATCCTGTTGCCCTATTCTTTGCATATTTGAAGAATATAGCCGATCGCAGACGACTAAATGTGAGGGAACTTCGTTTTGTGTTTATCCTCTTTTTCTCTACTGTAATAAAGCAAATTTGTGCCGAGTGGACTGATCCTTATATACTCCTACTTTTAAAGACAACACGAGCATGCTATTTTTCTTAATGCGCTTCCTTGAGCCAAAAAACGTTGACCCCACATGCCAAAGCGATAGATGAGCGATTGTATTCTATAGCTCGCGGAAAAACTCGCAGAACACATGAGTCAGTTGGTTGTTCATCAGAATAAAAACAGCGCGAACTCTACGACGGACGCAGAAAGGGAACACGATCAGAAGACGACGACCCGTTGTTGGATCAACGCCTGTGTCTCGTTTTCCCTGTCTGCGTCCTTCGTGAATTTTGCTCGGTTTCATTGTCTCAAACTTGTCGCGAAGCGAAGAGCGAACCACGGTGGTTACGCAGGCTAAAAATTATGGCATTCCTGAGAAAGCAAAAAAAGCGCGAGCTGCCGAACACCAACGTTCCACACGGCACGGACAAGCAACAATCCCTTGCATGATGTATTGACAGTGCCCCTGGCGAGCTTTGATGGTAGCAGCGCAGCTTCACTCGTGGCGGCGATAACGCGAGCATCAAGTTATCGAGATGGGTCAGCCGGATGTGCCGGCGTACCCTCGATCTTTGCCGCGCATCTGCTGATAGAGTGTGTTGGCATGCAGTTTTTTCCAGTTCGGCCACAGCTCGCGTGCTCCGTATTACTTTTGGGGCACCTGTATATGATTTGGTTTATTTTGTAAGGCTTTAACGTCGCCAAGCGACTCAGGCCATGAGAGACGCCGTAGTAGCGGACTCCGAAAATTTCGACCACCTGGAGTTCTTTAACGCTCAGTGCTGTTGCACAGAACACGGACGCCACTCCATTTCGCCTCCATCGAAACGGAGCCATATAAGAAAAGAAAATAAATTACTGGAAAAAGAAAAAAAAATACAAAAATTTTATAAGAACGTTATGGCTGCCATGCGTCACTAGTGGATGTTTCACTTCTGAGATTCTCTGAAATGATCAATGAACGCAAACATCGTCTTCCGAGTTTGGAGCATTCCATGCGAGGTTTCAACTGCCGTGTCAGGTGCCCTTGCTACAAAAACAAAATCAGTTGCTGCAGTGCACAGATGAGCGCTTTCACTTAGTTTTGCGCTCTGTCAGAGTGCCCGTCTTCGTTCAAGTGCTTGCGGATCAAAAATACGAGCCTTTTCAGCTCACTAATAGTAGCATATTGTATCCCACATCGTTTAGAATGCTTTACCGATAAGTTATATTATGAACATGAATATAGTACCAATGTTCTGGTTTTCTCACACTAGTACTCATCCGCCTTCAGGCATTCCTTTTTTGCGGCCTAGAAATTCCTAGTGACTCTCACTTGGTTTCTCGTCCTGGGTTGATTCATTGGCATGATTCTCGTTTTCTGTAGTGAAGGTTAACGCTGGGAGGTCTTGCTAAATTATGAAAAGGTGGGAGATATTTTTTAGGAAGATATATCAGAAGATGTTAACAAAGTTCTTCCGTACAGAACAGTACAGAACTTAGATAGAGAGACAAATTCGTTAAAAATGTGTTTTTTATGTGAATCCTATGTTTATCATCAGTGGCGTCACCAGAGTATGTTGGTAGAGTGTGGGGACAGAGGCTGCCATCAGAGCATCGCCGCATGATTACCATGTAATTTGACCGAATTCAGTATCAATATATAATCAACTAAAGCCGAATAGGTGGTGATCTCCCAATTAGAGGGGGAAGCAGCAAACTTTTTGCCTTCTGCAAACCCAAAGTTTTACCCCGCGAGAATATCCCAAGACTTGCTTAGCCTAATTCGAGCAAGACCGGTTGCATGGGGACCTCCAAATTGGAATGTGCCTCCTTGAAAGTTTTTCTCCTTTGATTCCAAAAATCTGATGTCAGCATATTTTGATAAAATTCGATGTTGACCCTATTTCAAGCATGCGGAATATATTGCTGACTTACAAGTCCCCACGTACCACCCCCGAAATTTAGCTTCCCTACGCCCCTAAAATTACAATTCACCCTATTTTGTGTCAAAGCTTTGTCTAAACTAATTTGAGGATGGCCAACTCAGTGGTGACCTGCAAAATTAAGCGGGCCATCTCCTACAATTGGCCCTTGTCCCAAAAATTTGCCTTCAAATTTTACTTATAGAAACTGCAACTAAGCAACACTGCTACTAAACGAAACGCAAAACTAAACGAAATTAGGCACAGAACACGCAAACTATTTGCATTTTTGTCCCTTACTAGACCTAGTTGCGCAACTGTAAGTATTTCCTGTTTATGCAAATAAATAACCGAGTTCAACGGTTCGGGAAACCAAGGCAGGTCTGCGATTGCGTTTATTTGCGTTTGGCGTTAATGGTATCTGATAGTGGAATGACAGAATGGTGAATATTGATTACAAAAGTATTGATTAGCGTTTTACCATGGAACGTTGAACAGGGTAATTGTAACCTGGATCATATATGTCACAATAAATATATACTGTTTTATCTACAAGTGTTGTACTCGTCACGTTCCGACATGACTGGATCTGTGCGATCAGTAGCGCTGGTGATGATGAGAATCTTCACATGTTAACCATGCTCACTTCGGGTCTAGATGACTGCGTGCAGCTCATGGAGGAAAGAAACAACTTAGGAAAGGCCTTTGCCATTCCCAATGCATTGGAGAAAGTATGGCGGAAGTGACGTCAAAATTTAGGGTTAGTGAAGTCGGGCCATTAGCAACAGATTGCTATGAAAACTCGGGTTACTAGCAACAGCGTTGCTAGTGGCCCGTCAGGTACGACAGCGGCGCGGAGATAGAAAATGCGGAGGGTAAAGGAGGAGATATTGTCGACCATAAACCCTGACTGCTCATTGGAGCGTCAAATTCTAAAGTTAAAGCTCAGCTACTTTGGTCATCTGATGAGAAGAGAGGAGTCGCTGGAGAAAGATTTCATGTTGGGAAAGGTTGAGGGTCGCCGGAGAAGGGGTAGGCAGCGAACGCGATGGTTAGATGGCATTCTCGAGGCATTGCAGATGAAGCTATGTGATGTTAAGAAGATAGTGAGAAACCGGAAAGCGTGGCGTGACATGGTCCATAGGGTCACGAAGAGTCGGACACGACTGAACGACTGAACTGAACTGAGAGGAAGAGTGACATTGAAGCGTCCGGTCGCGGCGCGGCCGCGCCGGCTTATAAAACAGGGGCGTCAGGGTCTCTCCTAAGTTCTTTCCTTTCTCCATTGTGCAGCTGTAAACAATATCTCATTATATTCAGTTCTGTACTCCTATGCGACTATCTGTCTCTATGCAGCAAAAGCTACAGGCCCGCAACGCTTTAGCTCACAGCGCAGTAATATACAGTCAATTCAGGAGTTTCACTGATCACGGTCTGGAATATTGTACCATTAAGCCACAATTCACGCTTCTTTACATCACGTTTATACAACAATACTAGCTAGTTCAGCGTTAGTGTAGTGCATTTGAAAGTTAGTGCAGCACGTCGTACAAACGCGAGAGCTGCGCCATCTGTCAGGATTCCCGCAAAGCGTATGGTTCCTGCTTCGACAGCCCCCAATACCAACGCCAAGCGCAAGCTTAGTGCCTTGCTATACTTCACATAGGTGTCGGCCGCCCTCAACCTCACCTAACCCACCCCGTTCCCCTCTAGGCCTCAGGTCATCCTCATGAGTAAAGGTTTATGAATGAATGAATGCTTCATCTATACGCCACTTTCTGTAGGCTTTTACAAAGGGCTTGTTTCAACAACGTGCGCAGCTCTAGACGGAGCTTGAGATACTCATTAGCCGTCAAATTTTTAATAGAGACATTCAATGTTCTCAAAAAACAAATAAACACATTTTGCTTTGCTGGCGGCTCGAAGACAATTATTTGCGGTAAAGGCAGAACTGAAACCGAAACCATAACTGAGGCGAATGTATGCCAGAACTAGTTTTTGTATTAACGCATGACGACAGCTACCCGGAGTAGCCTTCGCAGCATTGCCACGAGAAGTTCTCCATAATTATAGGCCATGAATAAATTTAAATTTTAATTTTTCAAATTTGCCTTAACCTTACCGCAGGGCTTTATGGTTGTTGCGTAACTTCAGGAAGTATAGTTGGGGCAGCTCTCACTTGGCGTGAGTAGATGGCAGCCCATTAATTTTATGAGTCTGAGCTGATCACTCGACTCGATGCTGAAAGGCCTCGCTCTCATTTTCATAAGTGATGTGTGCAGCAGCTACCGTTCCTGAGATACATAGCCGGGGTCTTTGCGACAAATAACTTATTATATTTAGGGATATACATACCTAGCCTCCATGTTTCGATGGCCACCTCGAAATCCTACATTATGGAAGAAGCAGGTGAATGACAATGTGCAGAGTTCTGCAAGTAAATTTTATCTTATCTGAGGACCAACTCGCTCAACTTTCTACTGCGTTATCGAAATCATAAGCAGCGAGTTCAAGTTCACGCTGCTCCGTGGCTCCAGTTCTAACAACCCAAATTCAAAAGAAGAGCAAGGGCTCCATTGCTGCTATGGATGACGTTCCATATTTCCAGCGGGGAGCCTTTGCACCAACACCGTCCGCATTTTAGATGATTCATCCCAATGCGATCTTGCACGACAAAGTGTTTGTCATCTTTGCGCTGGGGTTCTAACTTTAGTTGCGATGCCGCGAACCTACTCACACTGCGCCAATGTTCATAGTCTGATCCATAGATGTCCACTACGCAATTAGTATCATATCTAATACAACAAAAGAACTATACGACTCTAGGTAAAATAGCTGCGGCCTAGCGAATGCGATTTTATTAAAAGGAACATGTTTTTACACCTCACAGTTCTACAAAATACGACGAACAAATTGCTCAATTTGTAGTCTACCTCTTCGGTTTTCACTACCGCTTCTGTTTAGGTCATTGTGTAAGATAGCACTGACTAATTAATTAATCGTATGTCAGTCAATGCGATTAGATATCCTTCTTGGTACACAAACAGCAGAAAAGATGTACACATGAGAAATGTGTAAAATAAATTAGGCCGTGAAAACACGTACCTCTTTTCATGCAAACTACAAATAGAATCTTGCTTTCCAGCTGGTGAACAGCTTCCACGTGAAGAAGAAAATGAAGCAACTTCAGCGTGTGAAAACTTCTACCAACACGTCTGTTCTAAGAAAAAAATCCAAAAGAAAAAAGCTGCCGTGGAACATGCCCATTCCCGTGATATTAGCCAGGACTGGCTGGAGAAAGAACTCTACGAAAAAGTAAAGAGTAAGTATACTATTAATTTTTTGATTTTTTACCTGTACATAGTTTAATCATGCAGCCACAAAACAATATTTCTTAATACCTAAAATTTTCTTTCCATATATTATTTGGGGTCAATGCACGCTACAGAACTAAGGTGGTAGAAAGTTTCGGAGCCCTTCACTACGGTGGGCCACAATGTTTGAATAATTCTTGGACGCTAAACTGATAACATTCGCTATTGCCTAATGTTTTTCTTTATTGATATAGTGCGATGTGGGAACATGTTAAAGCTGGTGTAATTTATTCAGAGCTCAATTCTACGGCGTTACCATAGCATGAGTCGCTTTTAGACGTTAAAGGGCTCCTGAAACGCTACTTGCGGTAGCATTCAAATGTAATAAAAGAACAAAGATGAGCCTTATATACATTTCAATCAAATGTGATAGCATTGGGTGGAGCGTAAAATTCCCTAATAATTAAAGTGCTCCGGGCGACCGCTCGCGACTGATCCAGGCGACACATCACCGCGAGCAGCCCGCGCAGATCACCCGTGTGACTTCGCATGGGGTTGCTGGGTGCGCTCGTAAATTGGACGCTCTCAAGCGCGAGCGGGGAAGAGCTTCTCGGGGCCGTCGCGACTTGTTTTCTTCTTTTTGTTTTTGATCACCTGCGTCTGTTGAGTAGAGAAGGAGAGAAGGAGCATCATTTTTGATCACCTATAAGATTAGAGGTAGTAAAAGTGGCTTAAATATGTTATCTTTATGGTGACGATTGATAGGATGCCTATTGCTATTGCACGTTTTTTAGTTTTTGTAAGCAGCTCGTTATGGGCTCATTAAGTCTATAAACACTTCCTGAATTTCTTTCACTATGTACGTTTACTAGATTGTTCGTAAAAAGCCGTTTGTCCATAGAAATGTTCCTGAGCACCCCAGTGCGGCTTCTCTCATAGCCAAGATTGCTTTCAGATGGTAAATCCCCATAATCCAAAATGTACAACACGAAACGCAGTTCCTTGTTTCGAATATAATTGGTACCCAGAAAAGGAAAGGCGCAGTACCTGTCACGTATTACTGTGGACACCTGTGCGGCGCCGTAAAGCAAGGGAGGAAGGTGGGTGTAAAAGTGGAAAGAGAGAAATGGTGCCGTAGTGGAGGGCTCCAGATAACTTTCCTCGGTGGCTGCGTTTCTCAACCCCCTGGGGATCTTTTAAAGTGCAATGATAGTGCACAGCACACGGACGACGCTGCGTTTTGCCTCCATAAAAACGCAGCCGCCGGTGGTCGGGAAAGAAATTGAGTGCTCCGGCACAATACAGCATCACCACAGCGGTGCTCTGTTTCCAATCGTGCCTTATATAGAGATGAGTAAACAAAATATTGGCGCGAAAACGCAATCATTTCGGTATAATGTCAGGTTGAATAAGCCGGCATTTAGTACGGTAATCGCAAAACAACAGGTTAACAGAAATTATCAGAGGGTACAGTGAGAGAGAGACGATGAATGCGTAGTACGAAAGAGAAGTGAGTAGGGTTTGGGAGCAGCCTCAGTTCGCAAACCAAGCCAACGTTTTCACAAGACAAGGGAACTTGCCTTTGCCTGGGCAGACGAAACCAAGTTCCCTTATCGACCTGTTGCTCTGGTTTGCGAACTGATTTTCCCTTTCCACCGTTGTTTAGTTTGATTTTGTAATGTCTAAAGAGATGGGGATGCAAAACAATTAGTTTTGGTTTGACTCTGGTTAACCCTAGTTTAATTGCGATAGCCACGGCGGAAGCTTTTTTTACCTGCTACATTATTCCCCTATCACGCCCTATCAGTGTAAGGTGCTACATTATGAGGGACACTTAAGCCAATCCTTCAAGAGTATGACGCAATAGCGTAAGTTACGTCTTCGTCGTCTTTAAAACATATCGAGCGTACGAACTACAACATACGTCGCTGTGCGCCATGCCTCCTCAAACGGAGCTATACAAGATTTTTGAAATGCAGAGCGCCACCTCTTAGCCCTGCGACAACTGCGCCCGCCTTGTCAGCTTGGTCACGAAAACAAACCCGCTGCTCTGCGTTAGCTGCACAGCTACGCTTCGTGTGAAAAATGAAGTCTTGGTGCAGTTTTGGGCTGCTCCATTCACTCTGTGAAAACACAATGATGCGTGTCGAAACCAGGCACATATGAACATTTTGTGTAATATTTTTTTCTGAGCACGAATGTTCACCATACGCTTTGCGATCTATCACGCCAATGCCGTCCGATACAAATTGTTTACTTCCTGCGCTGAATTTCTGCAAACATTTGCTGGCATTTTCGTTAAATTTCGATAAAGAATATGTTATATTGTCACGTTGGCAAAAAGCCGTGTGAGTGCTGAAGAGACGGTAACGCAGAGATCCAGTGTTGGAGTAGTCCAGAGACGTCCGGTCAAAGCGCGAAACGATGACTTCGTTGTCTTCTGCACTTCTTCATAGTGCTCTTCGCACAAGCATCATTTGCTCCCCCGTTGTTGAAGCATCGACCCGATTTTCGAGAAATTCACAGACTCAGAGAAATTCATGGACCCTCGCATTATACGGTTTGAGGTGAACCACACGGACCATGTCTAGATGTGCGGTACGTCTTGATCGTGGGGCCCCATGATGAACAACTTCGTAGTTGATAGCGCCAACGTGGCGCAGGATTCGGTAAGGACCGAAATAGCGACGCAAGAATTTTTCGCTAACTCAGCGTCGTCGAAATGGAGACCAAATTCAGACAAGATCATCCGTCTGATATTCAACCTTCGGGTGCCGTAGGTTGTAGGGCTGCGCGTCCTGTACCTGCTGGTCACGGATGCGCAGCTTAGGGAATTTGCGGGCAGCTTAGGCATGCTGCAAAAAGTACGCACCGTCGTCATCGGGGTGGTCGTCGACATGTGGCAGCATGAAGTCGAGGATTTTGGTGACTTGTCGAACATAAGAATAAAAGAAGTCATATTGGTCGTTTCTTAGACGGCTGTATTACAAGCAGGTAGGACTGCGCCCCACGTTTTCTTTCAACGGCCACGTATAGTATTGAAACCATGTCGGCAAGCATCCTGTTTAAACATTTGGTTAATCCGTTTGTTTGGGGATGATAGAAAGTAGTCCTGCGGTCACTTGTGTGACTGAAGTCAAGACTATGCTGCATACACTCAGGAAAAAAAGCCACCACACCGATTATGATCATAACCAGAGGAGCACATTGGCGCATGACGATTTGCACTCCAAAGAATTTCGCGACTTCAATATCGGTTCCCCTCGTCTCCGCGTAACGTGCCAGGTAGTCGGTGGCGACTATTAACCACTTTTCTCAGGAGGTAGAGATAGTCGATAGAGGTAGAGAATAGTCGAAGATAACGCGTAGGTTCGTAGGGCCGACAAGCTAGTAATGGCGACTGTCGGGGGCAAAATTCTCCAACAGCACGTCGTCGCGTAGACAAAGATAATATAAAGCGAGGCGGTAGGCTGCATGAAATTTCCCGCTAGCACTTTGCACATAATCGTTTATTGCTTGATGATGAGGGCGGTGCGTTGTTGCGCGCAGAAGTGTCTACAGCTGACTCGTTTTACGAAGGTGTCATCCCCGCCTGCGTCGGTCGGGGCAGGTTCTACGGGAGCCCGGGAAAGACAATCTGTGTTCATGTGTTTACGGCCGGATATGTAGGTCACTCTGATATCATATTTCTGTAGGCGCAGACTCTATAGTGCAAGGCACCGTGATGGATCCTTGAAACTGGCTAACCAGCAAAGTGGGTGATGATTCGTTACTACATTGAAAGATCTCCCATAAAGGTATGGTCACAACTTCATAATTGCCCACCCGATGGCGAGGCATTCTCTTTCAGTGGTAGAATAATTGCCATCGGTCTTCGACAATGAACAACTTGCATAGGCAAGTACCAGTTTTTGACACGTTTGGACCCGAACTACGATAGCGCTCAAACAAAATTACTCGCATCGTTGTGTACATCCGTGTCAGCGTATTTAGCAAAGTACACCAGATTTGATGGAGACTGAAAGCGAACTTGAAGGTCCTAAAATGCCTGCTACTGAGGTGTTTCCCATTGAAACACTACCTCTACATTGGTGGCATACGTAAGGGGCGCGTCGCCATTGGAGAAGTTTGCACGAAACGGTGGTATTATGCACATAACTAGAGGCAGCATCGAATTTCCTTCTAGTCTCGTGGCGGCGGGAAATTCTTTATGGCAACAGTTTTCTCGGAATCGGAAAGGACTTCTTCCTTGTTGACAACGTGGCATAAAACTTCAATTATTCGCTGGCAAAGTGACATTTGTCGGCTTTTAGAGTACGGCCGAAAAAATTTATGCCTTTCAGAACCACATCGAGGAGACGCATGTGCTCTGCAAAACTTAGGGCGAAGACAATCACATCTTACAGATATAAGAGACATGTATGACATTTCAGGTGGGCGAGGATAATGTCCACAAGCCTTTGAGAGGTCGCTGGCGCGGAGCAAAGCCGAACGGCATGACCTGAAACTCGTGCAACCCGTCTGGAGTGAAAATGCACTCTTCTCGCGAACCCTCTCATCTACGTTGATTTATCAGTACCCAGATTTAAGGTCCATGGAACAAAAATAGTTGATGATGCATAGGCGATCTAAAGGGTCGTCGATACCGGGCAGGGGCCAAATATCCTTTTTAGTGGAATTCTTTTCTCGTCGGTAGTCAACACAGAACTGTATTGATCTGTCTTTATTCTTGAAAAGGACGACAGGCGCTACACAGAGGCTCTGATATCGTCGAATAACGTCGTAATCAAGGATTGCCTTGAGTTGTAGTTGTGGCAGGATCTTTAGATGAGACACGATAGGGTGACTGTCGGAGGGATTTTATTGTATTGTTCATAATAATATGATGTTTTCAAGGCGTGCTTCACCGACGGATGCAGCAACCCGAACACAGTTTTGTAGCAATTGAGGAGGTTCCTCAGGGTGTCTTACTCTTTTGCGGCAGTGCCAGGTTCTCGAACTTTAGGTTGGCGACTTTCTCTTGTTCCGTCCGAGAATCACACGTTAAACTGTGTGCGCGCCTAGTTTGTGCAATGACATCAATATAGGCAATAGTTGTCCCCATATTTAAATACCGTTGTTCGTTGCTGAAATTGGTGAGAAGTCGAATTTGCCAAATTTGATAGAGATAACACTCCGCGGTCGAGAAGCAATTGAGTTTTATTCTCGACGACACCTTCAACTTCCCGGAGGGCGTGCGCACCAACGGTCACCATTACACTGGAGCGGGAGAAACTGCCACGCGCTCTTCGAAAATGTGGAGCGGTGCGAGCAGAAAACAGATTCGACGTCATTCTCTGTCAAAAAAGACCGGCTGAGATTGCAGGTCGATGATGGCGCCGTCTTCCATGAGGAAGTCCATACCAAGTATACCACCTCTGCAGTATTCCGCTAGCACAACAAACGTTGTCAAGAAGGTTGGCTGTTACACTGTGACTCGCGCTATGCACGTTCCTCTAGGTGTAATTAAATGTGCTCTAAAGGTGCGTATCTGTGGGCCGTCCCAAGCTGTCGCAACCTTTTTTAAAGCAGTGGCAAATGATCCACTGAGTATGGAATTATCGGCCCCACTATCCACCAAAGCGGTTACGGCGATGCCGTCAACTGACAGGAATTAATCTGCTGGCGGTGGCGTCTCGCTGCGGTAATGTTGAGGTGTCCGGTCTCAGCTGCTATGCATCGAAGAGATGTGGTGTCGTTTAAGGCAGTCGTGTTAGGAAGTTGGTCGGGTTCTCAGCTTGCACTTTTGTTTGGGCTGCTCGTTAATCGTCGTCGTCTCTGCTTTGTTCGGCGTCGGGGGAGTGCATTGCCTTTGGAGGGTCTAAAGTGTTCGTCGTCGAGCAGCCACACCTCCACAGGCTGCAACGTCTAGTTTCGCTAACACTGATTTATGCTGCGTCCCGCAGCTCGGAGGAATCGTATCGTCGGGGCGCGAAGGTGATCGGTGGCGCTGGACTGAGCGTGGTTTAGAAAGGTAATCGGCACTCTCAGTGAACGCTCTCCCGGCAGCGGACAGCGAGCACTGAAGGGGAATACGCGAAGGCAAATCTCTTTGTACGGGCATTGACGCCAGACATGCACCGCTTTGCCACAATGGTAGCTCAGCGGACGGTAGTGCGCCATTCATCACATGTCAGTTCGGCGGATCTTGGTTCGCTGGACGAACGTCGAATGGAAGGTGATATTTGGCGAGCAGACGGTACAGGTGCTTCGTAATGGGGTGTTGAAGGCGGTAGAAAACTGCTTGCGACGGTAGCGTAACTCCTCGCAGGCAGTTGGGGAGGGCTTCCGAAAATCGGTGAGGCACCCAATGCTTATGGGACTTCTTTGCAAACAACGTAGGTGGCCGATGCTATTTGCGGCTGTGCCGGCATAGGCAAGAGGTTCGAAAGCTCTTCACGCACAATGGCTAGAATGGTCTCACGCAGTGAGTCTCCTAATGACACGGTTGTCATGAAATCGGCGCACATTTTCATCAAGCCGGTACGGCGCGAGGCCCGCGCGGCGTCGCGTGGAAAGCATGGAGAGAAAAGCCTCCTTCCCCGCACGGGAAAGCACGTAGCTTTGTACGCGTTGCCGTCACCCTCTTTCCCATTTCCCGGGGAGGACGGTGGTTCATCGGTCTGGAATACGCCAGAAAATTCCAGAATCTTCTATGGGACCTAGCCAATGAAGACGCGCGGCTCGACTGGAGGAGGAGAGAGCGCTATAACCAGCGAAGCTAAGTGTGTGTGCGCGCTAGCTTTGACGCGTGCTAACAAACAGACGAGGCGCGCCCCATTTAAGGAGACTGCGCCGCTTGTTGAGCCAGTCGGTCAGTCAGTCAGTCAGTGTTTGCGACGTGTTCGCCTGTGCTTCGGCTGGACTCCCGGGGATCACCCGCTGCTAGCAAGCCCACGGACCAGCAAGGGAGCGGTGCTCGTCTCGTATGGCGGCCACATCGCGATTCTTAAGGCGTCGGACTGCAACAGTGCCCGGTGAACAATTTGGTGTTTGTTTATGTAACTCTCTCGTGTTTCATCTGTGTTGTAAAGCCTCTGTGTTATCGAATATCTCTGTAGTCGCATTCTTAGCCTTTGTTATTCTGTCAACCTCTCCTCTGTGCATTTCAAGTGATCTTGTGTATCCCTTTGTATCGTCTCTTGCGGTGCATAAATTGTGTTTTGTTTGTTACTTCTGACTCCGATCCTTACTTTGGTTTGAACCGGCGACAGCTGGGCACCAAACGGCCACCCCCTTCTGTCACTACTAGGTAGTTGAATTCCGGCTGAGCTTGCCACGCAGGTCGAGGGCATCTCCTTTGCGACCGGAACAGCTACCCCCACTCACTCTAAGGGTGTCTGGGAGTGTGCGCACCATTAAGGGCGCATCGTTAATATTATCCCCTAATTATTAGCGGGTGACAACGGTGGGTCCCTCAGTACATGTGGATAGCATCGACACAGTCGTGCACTCGTACTCCCGTGCGCTCAAGTCTAGAGCTCTCACCATGGAATTAACTTTGGTGACAAAAGCATTCACGGTCACTGGCGGATTGCGAACCAGGCTGGCGAAAAGCTGTTCCTTCACACCATTCATCAATAATTGCACATTCCGCTTTCGGCGGTGAACCAGGAGCTTTGTCTCTTCCGCATACACCATCACACTTTCGTTTGGATGTTGGATGTGATTCTGCCGTAGAATATCGGCCTTTTGTTTTGAAAAAGTGCTAATAAATGCCTACAAATTCTGCTTTGAAGTGTCCCATCTTTGTAGGCGAACTCATGGTTGACGTACGTAAACCAAGAGTGCTCCAGGGCAAACTAGACATGGGGCGTCTTCGCGTTAGCCTCCAAGGCATTAAAGGTGGCCACCCGGTCGAACTGGTCCAGCGAGTCATCGGCTATTCATGGGGAAAACTATGAAAACGAAGGGAGTCTCGCTGGCGAAGCAGGATATTGGCAGATATCTCTGGTGTGCTCGCAGTGACAGTCTGTGTTCTTGTCGACTAGATCAGGAAGCGGGCCGAATAGGCCACGGATTTCTACCCTTGTGAACAGGCATTTCTACCGTAAAGCCGGTAACTGAGAGAGCTGGTGTTGGCCTAATCAAGGGAAGTCCGGTCCAAGCGCGAAACGCAGACTTTGCCGTCTTCTGCTCTTCTACATTGTCCTTTTCACGCTGGCATCAATATGTTATCTCTAAACGTAGGAGCCAAGTCGCATGCCATTTACGCTCCGGCAGAGCATATCTGCCCGACTAAATGTAAACACATTGTAACATTTTAATTTTCAGCCAGCGTACGTCGTTGAAGCTCAAGATTGAAGTCCGGCCGTCGCAAAGAACAATTTTAGTTCAATTAAAGCACAATCGGGCCCATACACTCTCAGTGAGCCACAGCCACAAACCTCGTCTGGTTAGACCTTTAGCTATTGGGTGCACTCAAAACTACGCACCGATTCATGCTCAGTCCGCTGCGTGTACAGCGCAAACTTAAGTGTGGTGTTTCATTTTTTCACAGTGTTCTGTTAACGTTATTCGCTCTATTCACATTTAAAAACTGGTTGATTTGTTATTTTATGATGTCAAAACAAAAAGCATTTCAAAGTAGGAGAGAACTCTGAAAACGCTCAAGGAGTCCAATTTTATTACTTTTGCGGCACGCGGCGACGACTTGCTCCGCAACAAAGCCATCCTCTTGCTTCGTACAACCTGGTATTCATCAAGTTAAATATTGAAGCCACAAAAGTATGTGCACTTTTCACCTGCACACACTGTTGCGGCCAAACAGCAGCTGCCCTAGGCTAATTTGTTCAGCGTGATTTTCACGGTAGTGGGGAAGATCACCGAAATATCATACTTATCAGCTAAATCAAGAAAACAACTGCAGTGTCGCTATAAATGTTCAAATAATATCTAGGAGAGCAAGGAATGAAGCTAAGCACACAAATCAACACAAAACCTCCCCTGTCTCTTAACTGTGATGCTGAACAGTTAACCTACTTTGTACGCTGTACTTCGAAAGAATCGCTTCCTCGAAACCGGGTCCGCGATTTATGCTCTCGCCTGATGAGTGACAAATACAGCTTCTCCTAAAAGCCCTGGTTAATACCGGACAAATCGATCAGTATGAAAATGATTTCATAATGCCATTGCCATCGAAGAAAATGAATTGCATAGCTGGGTGTGTCGTGTTAGCCCAGGCAGGGGGGGGGGGGCGCCGTTGCACCCGCGCCGGAACGCTGCCAGAGAAAGCAGTCCAGACACCGAGCTTCCAAGCGACGAAATCAACCCCGTTTATTCTCGCACTCCGCTTTTATACACTTGCGTCACACTTGCGCACAGATACACTTGCGCCACTATCGCAGTCGCAGCTGCCAGCCAAGCCAAGCCAAGCCAAAACAGATGATAACAGCACATCCCCCTTTTCAAGCACTATTAACTTTACATGCATACACTTCAAAATAACATTGGAACACACCCAAGAAAACACGACAGAACACAGTCACTCCAAGCATCAGTCGTCCACGCCCAGCCTTATGGGTTTGCGAACAACTCTTCCAAATCTGGTCGTAGTTACAATTCTAGCTTGAGAATTGCCACCGTCAGTCTCCGTCTGAGTTAGAGGCACCAAAGCTTCCGGAGCTTCGTCAAATTGGTTGTCTACTCCAGTTACCAATCCGGCCCTGCTGGGCTGTTCCTGACTATCCGGAAATTCGTAGTTCCCGCTATCTACCCGGTCTTTTGGGAGACGGTTAAGCATTCTCCTGTTTCGACGGACTTCAACCCCGTTTTCCGTTTGAACACGGTATGAACGCGGCTGTGGTGCTGCTCCGAGCACTGTACCTTTGGTACGGAGATCAGTCACCCACACCACATCACCTGCTTCCAGCTTTGAGAGATTTTTAGACCGGTGACGTCGGTCGAAGTAGCGGCTTTGCTCCTTTCTGACTTTACGGTCCGTGGCTGCCGCTTCTTGCAGACAGCATTGTCCCGGATTGCGGTGCGAAGGCAGCATTGGGACTCTCGTCCTAAGCCCTCTACCCATCAGTATCTCCGCTGGGCTGACGTTCAAAACACCAGGCGTGGCCCTATAAGCCAGCAAGGCTAAGTAAGGGTCGTCCGATTTTAGAATGAGATTCTTAACCGTCTTTACCATACGTTCGACTTCCCCGTTTCCCTGGGGGTGCCTTGGACTCGAGGTGACATGACGGAAGCCATATAGTTTTGCAAATTTCTCGAACTCGGCACTGACAAATTGGGGACCATTGTTGGTCACCACACACTCGGGAATGCCATGTCTCGCAAAAATGCTTTTCATTCGGCTTATCACGGTAGCAGACTTTGTTGACGGAAGAATGGCAATCTCTGGGTATCGCGAAAGATAGTCTACTACGAGAAGATATTGCCGTCCCTGAATTTGAAACAGATCGACCCCTACTCTCTCCCAAGGAAAAGATAGCGTTGGCGATGCAATCATCGGTTCGATCTGTTCTGGCGCATGCATCGCGCAAACGCTGCACTGTTTCACGAATGACGCTATCTCAGTGCTAAGTACCAGCCACCAGACAGAACCTTTAGCCACACTGCGGCATCGCGAGATGCCTTGGTGACCGTCATGCAGTTCGCTTAGCGCTTCCTTGCGCCACCGCTGGACTTTGACCGCACGTCAGAGTGGCCGGCGTGGATCGAACATGTCGACGACTTCCGATATGCAACGGGACTCAACGAATGCTCCGGGGAGGCTCAGGTACGAACGCTGTTGTACACAATGGGGAGGCAAGCTCGTGACATATTCAAGACGTTTTCACTATCTGACGAAGACGCCAAGAACTATGAAACCGTAAAGAAAAAGTTCGACGGGCACTTTGTAAAAGAGAGGAACATCGTGTACGAAAGCGCCTGTTTTCACAGACGCGTAGAAATGCCAGCAGAGTCGGTAGACCAGTTCGTCACTGCGCTACACGGCTTGGCGGAACGTTGCGACTACGGTGAACTAAAAGAACGAATGATCCGAGACAGACTGGTTGTCGGGCTCCGCGACGCAAAGCTCTCGGAAGCTTTGCAAATGGATTCTCAGCTAACGCTGGCTTCGGCGCTGTCGAAGGCTCGCTTAAAGGAAAGCGTCCAACAGCAGCAAAGTACTCTACGAGGACAACACAGCCATCAGTCATCGGAAATTCGTGACCAGGACCCCAATGTGGACGCGGTGGTTCAACAGAGGCACAAGGGACGTCTGCATGGGCAACGAACGCCGGAACGATGGCAGAGGAAGCAGTCCAGACACCGAGCTCCCAAGCGACGAAATGAACCCCATTTATTCTCGCACTCCGCTTTTATACACTTGCGCCACACTTGCGCCACAGATACACTTGCGCCACTATCGCAGTCGCAGCTGCCAGCCAAGCCAAGCCAAGCCAAAACAGATAAACAGATGATAACAGCACAGGGTGGTCGAACATAGGGACGTTTTGTATTACAGTGACAAGTTCATTCGTGAAAACTGAGCAGAAACAAGTATTAAAGTGCTACTAATTTCATAATCCCCCTTCATGGATTACTGCCTTGTCGTGGCGGAGGGGCTTGCGAAACTCGATGAAGTCGTGAGCTCTGCTGTGTAGGGCCACCCAAGATAGACAAGTCACGGAAGAGAGTTCTGACAAAATGTGATTCACTGGAGAAGGTAATGGCAACCCACTCCAGTATTTCCTGCCAAGAAAACCCTATGGCCAGTCACAATACCATTAATGATATGGCGCCGGAAGATGAGCCCCCCAGGTTGGAAGGCGTCCCACATGTTACTGGGAATGAACAAAGGGCGATTCCTAGTAGCTCCAGGACGAATGAAGCGGCTGGGCTAAAGCCAAAAGGACGCTTAGTTGTGGATGTGTCGGGAAGCGACCGGAAAGTCCGA